>JAKUCV010000262.1:0-49459 GCA_028386065.3 Turnera subulata | reverse complement strand
GTTGAGCAGCAGGGATGGCGGCGGAGGACGCGACGCAGAGCGAGGGTGGCCTCATGAGACGCGGCGAGAGGCGGCGACTCGAGGGAGGCTGAGAAAGAGGCGCGACGTCGGCAGGCGGCGGTGCAGCGGCGCAGAGAGTGAGATCCGTGGGTAATCCGGCGGGTCAACGTCTCCCACAGGCGCGTCGGTAGGCGGAAACCGGAGGCGACAGCGGCGGCAAGCTCGCGACGGCACGGGCGACAGGCTGAGGTGAGCGGTGGAGCGCGAGGCGGCGGGGAACCGGCCGGCGTGCACAGTGCAGAGGCGGAAGCTGGCGAACTGTTCCCCTCTCGTTTTTTTTCTTTTCTTTAATTTCTTTTCTTTTTCTTTCTTGATTATCTTTCTTTTTTTTTCCGAATTTCTTTTCCCGAATTTCTTTCTTCTTTTTTTTTCTTTTTTTTTCCACTCTCTCTGTTTCTTTTTTTTCTATATTTTCTATTTCTTTTTTTTTCTTTTCTTATTATTTTTTTTCTTTTCTTTTTCTCTATTCCCTCTTTTTCTTTCTTTTTCTCTTCTCTTTTTTTTTTTCCTCTCTTCCTCTCCTCTCCACCGGCTCCTCTTCTCTTTTTATAAACTGAAATGTTACTATTACTCATGTGAGAGTAATAATACAATTCGTCTGTATTACGGGCGAATCCGATCCGAACCAGAAAATAACCGATACCTCCTTAGTTATTTTCCGGTGTGATTTTCCGAGAAATTTCGAAACCCGAAAAATACCAACTTAGTTCCGAAAAATTCACGGGAAAATCACGAGCGCGGGAAAACACTCAGATTCGAAAAACGACTCCCGATTTACCTTGAATCAATTACCCAAGATTAATTCAACAGTAAATCACGGTAAATAGACTTTTACAGTCCGGTAAAAATCCAAAATTTTACCCGGGCTGTTACATTTACGGTAAATATTTTCTTTTGAGAAAGAATATAAATACTCCTGAAAAATATTTTGAAAAGAGTTTTAATTAAAGTATGGTACCGAAATTATATTCGGATATACGTACGGTATAATATTTTCGGTAAAAGATGATAATAAAGGATATGAACCGGGATGGGTTTATTTCACAGTATGGCATCATAGCATACCGATTATGTGCATTTATGTGAGCATGTTGTTTTGCTGTATAGGTTTGGATATCGGGCAGTTTGCCGAGGAGCCGGCTTTGGACCGGTCACTGTCTTCAGAGTTGGGTAATCGGCTAAGGTGAGGATGGATAACCCTTGATATGTGCATGTAAGTAACAGCCCCGGTAATTTCTATGTTTTTACCGTCACCGTAATAATTTATTTACAGTTAATTACCATTAAAATTAATCTTGAATAATTAATTAACGGTAATTTACGCTTCGGAATCCGAAACCGAGCCCTATCCCACGCTCGGGATTTTTCTGCGGATTTTCTGGACCAAAGTCAGAATTTTTCGGGTCCAGGAATGTCGAGAAAAATCGAGATTAACCCCGAAATATCGGGCCAGGAATAAGTCAAGGGGGTGCATTAGTTTTTTCCAGTCCAGACGGCGCACAGTATTTTAGCATAGTGAAGATGCCTTTACTGTGCAGTCTGTGAATGTTCCTGTGGGCATGTGAAGTTTTGTCTGTGCACACCACGTTAAAACCCATCACTTCTTGTCTCTCTTCTTCACGCCTGCAAACACCACACTCAACCCAGTGCCTGCAAATTCCTTCCAGCTTCATCTGCAACCCATTAAACTAGCCAAAAAAAAAAAGAAAAAAAAAAAGAAAGCACACACACACACTCAACAACTAAATGTCGCCGTCTGACCACTCACCCCATCTTCTTCTTCTTCTTCTTCTTCCGTCGCCACCACCACACCCGAGACCACCACGACGCCGACGCCACCTGCACCTTCCTTCTTTTTCCCTCCCTGCCGTCGCAGTCGTCTTTCCACTGCAGCAGGTCGACGCACCAGCGACAGCCAAGGACCGACGGACTGTCCTTCCCTTCCTCCTCTCCACACACGGCGACCCACGACCGGAGGCGACCGGGACGCACACCAACAGCCGCGGCGTCTTCCTCTCCTCACGCCGCCATTCTGCTAGTCGCCGTCTTCTCCCAACGTCGCCTTCACCTGCGCCTGCTCGCACCACCGCCGTCGACCCACCCAGGTGAGCCACCCGTTCATGGATGGGCATGACCCGTTTGCGAGGTAGGCAGACCCGCCCGTGTTTGGGTCATGGGCCGGGTCGTGCCTTTGGTTTCGGGCCGAGCTGAGGGTTGGGCTGTTAAGGGCTAATGGGCTTGGGTTTTTGGTCTAGGGTGTTGGGCTTGGAATGAGTTGGGCTAGACACTTGGATTTAGGCTTGGACTTGGCCCAGTCCGAAAAATAAATAAAAAAAAGAAAAGGAAGAAAATATAAATTTTGAGGAAAAACCTGGACTTTAAATGATTGGTAGGAAATAATAATTTTGGGATCTTAGGGAAATAGTATTAAGGAGGAAAAAAAATATAATAACAATAATAACAATAATAGTTAATAATTTTTGGAAGATATATACTTGTAGAAATAAATTGAAAAGGGTATTATCAAAGTAGATACGTACCGGGATAATAACCGGATATAGTTATGGTAAAATATTCCCGACCTATGTAATTAAATGGTGAATTGTGACGAAAATAGAAAATAACCCGGGGAAATAACCGAGACAAGTCCGTATTTAATTTTCGTAAATACAATAGTAGCATGACATTGCATACCACTTATATGTGCATATTATTTGCTTGATATAGGAGTTGATAACGAGCTGATACCTGAGGAGCCGGACCTGGAGTCAGTTGGACAATTCCAAACTTGATATCGGCTAAGGTGAGGATGGATAACCTTGGATATGTGCCTGTAATGCTGTGTATGAATTTGTTGTTTGTTTGGACTGTTGAACCGGATAGTAGCTGTTATAGGGTTCCTATGGAAACTGTTGATGTTTACTGTTTGCCATTTATTGCTGTGGACTTTGCCATGATGTTGCTGGAATGTGCTGCTGGTTTGTGATATTGTGAGAAATCATTGAATTGTTGATTGTGAGATTTTAGAAATAAGAAATTGTTGGCTGGTTGAGTTTGAGAAATAATTTGTGATGATTAAAATTTGAGTTATGATGATTGAGTAATGGGATTGGAACTTAATTTGAGATGATGAAATAAATGTCACTTGGGAAGTAGAGGTACGACCCGATGGTTTGATAATTAATTTGAGATGCTATGGTCGGTTACTTGTTTTGGTTGACATGATGATGCCTGTGGTTGGGGTATACCAAATACCCAGTGGTAGCCTATATGGCTTATAGCGGTTGGCATGTTGATGCCTGAGGTTGGGGTATACCGAATACCCAGTGGTTTGGATATACCAAATATCCGGTTTCGGGGTTGTAGATTCCAGTATGGTAAAAGTAGTGTGATTCTCTTAGACCTAGCATCCGGAATTAATTAAAAACCAGGTACGACCCTAGCTTGTCCAGAGACGGGCCCAGAAGATAAAATTGGTATTAAGATAATAATTAAGCATTCTTTTGGTCTTGGATAGTTGCTTTAGTAGTTTTTCTTGTGTTGTGATTGGTTGTGTTTACTGTTGAGACTGTTGTGCTTATTTCGAAAGTATTACAGTTGAATATATCTCTGTTTATCCTTCGTCGGTGAGCACTTCGGACTCACCCCTCGCCTGCGGGGTTTCATCCTGTAGGTTTGGTTGATCGTAGTTCAGGTACGTTGTTCGTTTTCTGCTGCTTACTTCTCCACCTGACTCCGGATCCATACCCCGCTGCATCTGCATTCTAGTCTTCCGCTGCTTGTCTTTCTTTTATGATATTGTTGTTGTTGCTGTACTATATCAGTTGTTGATTAGTTTGGTGTGTACTGGATTGAATAATGGTCCCCGGGATCGGGTGACGAATATTGTATTTGGGAATTGCTTGTATTGTATTATACATTGTATGTACTGTCTGCTACTGTAGTAAGAACAGTTCCGGCACGTGTTTACCCTGTACGGTAAATACGGGTCGGGGCGCTTCACTGTAATACTTTGTGTTTTTGTTGTTTGATTGAACTGTTGATATGGTTATGGTTGTTGTTGTTGTTGGACTGTGATATCGGTTCTGTGAATATTGTGTTGTAATTGATGTTGAACTGTTAATTGTGAATGATTGGTGTTATGAAATGTTGATGGTTTAGTCTGTGGATTTACCTGTGGCAATGGTAAGTTGAACATCTTGAGAAAATGAATATTGGAAAATGTGATGATAAATATTATTGTTGGATATTTGATGATACGGATTTGTTGATGTCGTTTCTGCGTGTGATTCTTTGATATTGTTCTGCTTGATTGAATTATTGTGTGGACTATTATTGGTTTATTGGATACTGTGTTGTAATTGATGTTGGATTGTGAGTAATTGATGCTATGAAACTATTGACGGATTGGTCTGTCGTATAACTTGAGTTAATAGGAAATTGGATAATTTATTTGACTGTTATGGATATTGGGATTGTTGTCATTGGACTGTGTTGTGATTGGAAAATTGGAATAAACTGTGATATGGATAATTTGGAAAAAGAAAAAATGGAAATTGGAAGTTGATTTGAGATTTGGTTTTTGGATGATGATGATATAATTGTCACGTGGTAAGTAGAGGTACAACCGGATGGTTAGAGACTGTTTTGTGGTGGCCATGATCTGGGTTACTTGTGATGGGCATGTTGATGCCGGTTTGATTGGGATGTTGATCCCTGAGATTGTGATTGGGATGTTGATCCCTGAGATTGTGATTGAGATGTTGATCCCTGAGATTGTTATTGGGATTTTGATCCCTGAGATTGTGATTGGGATATTGATCCCTGAGATTTGATATTGGGATGTTGATCCAGGGTTCTTTTGATCTGGCACCATAAACAGGTTGATAGCCTGGTAGGACCTTAGCTTATCCGTGACGGGGCCAAAAAGATAAAATTGGAATAATAATAAAGCCTTTGGTACGTTTGGGTCGAGTCTTTGAGTTTGGTCTGTCTTGTACGGTATTGTCTTTGGTATGGTTGTGACTATTGTCTGTATTTCTTCTTTGAAGTATTATAGTTACCTGCATATCTCTGTTTATCCTTCGTCGGTGAGCACTTCGGACTCCCCCCTCACCTGCGGGCTTTCATCCTGTAGGATGAGTTATTTGTGGTTCAGGTATGTGGCATTCCAGACAGGCTGCGGTGTTATCCCTTGGACAGGACTCGGATCCATAGTTTGCATTAGTATCGCATGCAGTGTCTTTGTGAGTTTTACAAGTCTTTCGCTGTGCAATTTATTGTTTTATTGGGCCTTGGGTCGGTTGTGATGTTATTGATGATTACATTTGGGGCTGTTGAGCCAGAGTTACTGATGTATACACTGTATGCTGGGCTTTGTTTGGTTGGGTCATTATAGTTCCGGCACGTGTTTACTGTGTACGGTAAATACGGGTCGTGGCGTTTCACTATTAAGGTCCTTTAATTTTATTTTTAATTAATTAAGTCCTTGAGTAAAAAAAAACTAAATTCAAAAAAATCTTAAACTCTAAAATTTACATAAATCCCCCTAAAATTTTAAAATTTAAATCTAAATACTCTAAACTTTAAACCTTGCATCCTAACTTTTAAAAATTAAACTATAAATTTTTTAACCCTAAACATAAACTCTAAACCTTAAAGAAAAAAATTCTAAACCCTAAACTTTAAACCATTAATCCTAAAACTATCAAACCATAAATTCTAAACTTATGAACCCCAAACTCTTAATACTACTTTAAACTTTGAACTCTAATCTTAGAAAATTAAATTATAAAATTCTAAATCCTAAACTTAAACCCTAAATTTTAAACCATTAATCCTAAAAATATTAAATAATAAATTCTAAATCTATGAACCACAAAATTCTAATTTTATAAATTCTTAACCTTAAAATCTCTATATTTTAAAACTTTAATTGTTAAAATCTGGAAATTATAAAATATTATATTTCTTAAAATTTAAAACTCTAGACTTTAAAACTATAAACTTTATACTGTAAACCCAAAAAAATTTAAGCATTAAACTAAAAATCCTAAAATTTTAAGACCTTAAATTTAGAATATTACATCTTAAAATTGATATGGAGTTCAATCACTACTCCTTTAAGGTCGACAGTTTGAACTCGACTAACCGTCTCTCTTGGTGGGCGATTTGTAAATACTAATGTAAGCGCTTGCTGTATTTGGTAGTCTATCAAGACCCTAGACTATAGAACTTCTCCTTAACCTAAACTTTATTTTTCCAAAAAAAAAGTCAGTAGCTTAATGATTCTAGCAATTATACTTTAATCGTTAGGTTGGGGGTCCAAATCGTGTAGTGGTATTTTGACATTCAAGACCTCCTGTCATATCTTTTAGGTCAATCACTGGTTTATAATTCATTATTTTAATGTAGGATTATAGTGTCAGCCTAAACATATGATTAATGGCTTAATTAAATAATTAATTAAGATTAATCTTGTTTAGTGTCTTAAACTAAACAAGATAGAGTATTTAGTATCTTAAAGTTTAGAGTATTTAGGTTTAAGTTTTATATTTTTTAGGGAGCTTATGTAAATTTTATATAATTCAAGTTTTTTAGGATTTAAGAACTTAATTAATTAAATTTAAAATTAAAGGACCTTAATAGCTATTTTACAGTGTTAGAGGACCAAAAAAGTATATACTTTTAGGGTTAATGTTAACAGAAAGTTAATTTAAGACTCATTTGAATCACTAATAAATAGTTTAGGACTCATTTGATTCAGTAATAAATGGTTTAGGACTTGAATATGTATTTTTAAGTTATATGACTTAATTGAGAAATGAGGTAAAGATTTAGGACACGGAGTATTTATCCTATTTAGCTTGGCCAAAGAAACACGACAGATTTAGGGGGGCAAGCAGGAGCCCAAGCCCCCCCCTAAAATCCGAAGGCCCCCCCTAAAATCCGATTTGTACTATATATGGTAATAAGTTGTTAACAAATGACCTATAACTTGGTGGAAAGTTGAGCATCTTTAGAAAGAGAGCAGTGTGGGTTCTACTCATGGGTTATACATTTTTCATATTTTTTTATGCATTTCTCCAAATCTATACTAGTTTGTATAATTTTTTTCTTACAAATTCGGCCCCCTAATAGAAGTTCCTGGATCCGTCCCAGAGAAAGGCCATGGATTAGAGTTAGTTGTAATTTCTATATTCTCATGTTATTGACAGACGCCTTTTGTGTATGCAGATTTGGCTGCCATTTGAAGCCCATCCTTGAAGGTACTGCAGATGAAGTTTGGGAGGATAATGAAAAATTTGCTCCATGTGTTTCATTATTGAACATTTTGATACTTTTTTTTTCAATTTAAACAGGACTTATTTTGTTGGTAATGAATCTATTATTTCCAGAGATGGGTAATCAATCAATTTCCTTGAAAGTGTGTTTTATTCCATTTGTCAAATCTCTTTCTACTGAACCCTCAATGCTTATATGACTGTGCTTTAATAAGGATAAAAGTATACTTATACTTTTGCGTCATCACTAGCTGAAAATCCTCCAATCTTATGTGTGTGTTGGTTCCCTTTTTCTCAACTTGATATACTTATTCGTTCTTTGTTTGTTTTGAAAAAAAAAAAAGAGTTTTGAATAAAGATAAAAGGAAAGGAATAGATTTAGCATCCCTAAAAAGTTGATGGATTAAAAAAAAAGCTTACTCAAAAGTCAATTGCAACCAAATGTATAATTACTGCAACGAATCTGTGCCTTAACCAAGATTACTGGTACATGTATAATTACTGCAACAAATTTGTGTGTATCTGATTTACCCTCCTTTTTATTAATTTTCTTTGCCGGGTTTTCTTTTACATGTTTTGGTGTGTGTTATTATTCTGCCGATGTTTGCCACGTGGCACGTTTGGAAACTCCCCTGCACCAAGACAAGATTAATGCATAGTATATAGATATAGATTCTATACTATAAGCTGTTAGGTGAGGGTGACCTGCTATTGCCCAAGTATGTGTCTTTGCTGTTATATTATGTCTTGCTATCATATATTTTATATTAATAATAACACATATATGCTCTTGCAAGGCTCCACCCGTCATTTCTGTCTCTCTATGTATAGTGGTTCCGTCTCTTTCTAAAGGCAAAAGGCGTATATCTATTATATTATATAATTAGGCAACTACACGTGTTACACACGTGTTTGTGTGCTAATTGATTTATACCGTGTTGTACACGGATATTTAGTTAATTTTACCGGAGGAGACAAAAGTAATTGAAAAGGTATTTCCTGAAATAGAAACAGAACAATTATATTGAGAGAATTTGAAAGCTTACCTTGAATCCTCTTGAAGGTTATGTTGTTTGCCTTGGGTTTTATTTCTTGATTGTGAATGAAGCACAAATTTTTTATTTTGCCCCGAAAATTCAGAAGTTTAACTATACATTAGTAACCAATTCTCTAAAACATGAAGCATGGTTTTGTTTATTTGTGAAAAAAAGAGATTAGCTTAGTAACACGATCGCCATAGTGTGTGGTTTTCCTCTTTTTATAGCACAAAAATTGATTGTAACATTAAATATATGTGACCTTTGGTTCTCAAGAAACATTTCATAATTTGATATATGGATGCATGTGACTCTTAATTTTTTGCATTTAATTTTTTTAAGCTCAGTTATGCCTTCTCATTGCCCTAACGTTCCCTATTGCAATTTACACACAAACAATTGATTTAGAATCAAATATAGAATATTAAAATTTTTTTATTAAATTCACTAAATAATATATTAACTATTTTTTTGACAAAATTAGTTGTCACATGTCAATCTTTAGAAAGCCACTTGGCAACATCAGAGATCTAGGTCTCTGATTTAATATATTTATATAAATAGCAGAGCCCTCACTCAGGGGCTCTACTATTTCGACACCTAGGATCCAGAGGATGTGACATTTGGCACAATATCTAATTGACGCAAAATGAATTAAAAAGAAATTAAAAATGGATAACATGAGGCAAAATACAATAAATTTGTATTAATAATCATACCCCCACTAATGGAATTAATGTGTACAGTTAATGTCAAATACCGCCACTAACTCTCTGGTAAATTTGAATAATAAAAGAAGCAAATTAATGAGAGAAAAACCAAAAACGGCCAAATTAAGAGGATAACTATGTGTTTTGGACATGTAAAGGAAATTAGTCAACAAATTAAATATATAAAATTAATTGCATTTATTCCATAACCCTTTCCTACCAACAATATATAAGGTAAGTAAGCCTAAAGTCCTCTCAATTCAAATCTAAATCTCTCCAGAGATACTCCTCTCTCACAAAAGCCAATCCACCCCAAAAAGGTAAGCAAATATATTTTCAATATCTCGCCATAATTTTAGTTGTTTTTGTTTTGTACCCTTTTAAATTTTTAAATTAGCTTGACGATTCTAATTGAAATTAGCCATATTTTCATTCCTAATTTAATCTTTCTTTTTTTTCCTATATAGGTACCAACCTCAACTTTTCTACTAAAGGTAAGTTAAATCTTTATTCATTTTGATTTTAAAAATTTTTATGCTTATTGAAATTGCTGAAATATAGTCAGTTTCTCCTCTGATATCGCCATGTTTATCTCTGTTTTCCCTCTGTTTAATATACATCTTCATCTTTAGGTTGACGATTTTTAATTGGAATTAGTCATTTTGTCATCTTCATCTTTGCAAGAGTCTCTTTGGTCTCCTTTAAATTTAATCTTAGCAGCATAGTTAAGTCATAACTAGGTTGGTGGTGGTGATGTTTTGAGCGTAGTTCGGTAATGTTTTGTTCTTATGTGGGTTTCCATTTTTTTACATGGTTAATTGTCCCACGGAGTTTTAGCGGAGGTCTTAATTAGCGTTTCCTTGAATGTCTCTAACTCTTGGATTGCAAGAGTCTCATTTAAGTAGGTTAATTTTCTATTTTGCCCTTGTTATAAAAACATGTGTGGATATCATTTTATACTACTACACCTACTTTTCTTCTCTTCTTCATCCTCTTCTTCCTCCTCCTCTTCTTAAAACAGAAAATTTCACAGCTTTAAACACTTAAAGATTTATAATACGTTATCAGCACGATCAATCCCTACCCGAGCAATGAAGAAAAAAAAAACAGAAATGAAGAAAACAAAGGGGAAGAAAAATACTGGAAAAACAACCCGGAAATAACAGTGCACCACCTTCCTCTCCCTCGGTTCACTGTTCACGCCTAAGCAACCGGCGGCGTCGTTCATCTCACCGCCGCCACCACCACCTTCGTCATCCCGTCGCCGACCTAACGACGCCGCCTCCGTCCATTACCGCCGCCGGATGCGCAGCCAATAGGTGGAAACCCGACGAGCAACCCGACGGATCCTCCTTCACGCGACGGTCGCACATCCTCAGGCCGGCAACGACAACAACTCACGCCAGCCCCTTCCATTGCGCCTCCTTTCCCTGCGTCACCGCTCCAGTTGCAGCGCCACCGCCGTCGCTACAAGTAGAGACGACCCGACGGATCCGTTGGACCCGACACGACAGCGCCTCTCTCAGCCTCCGGTGACGCCGCGCCTAGTTTTCCGACGCCCACGCGTCGCTCCTCGTCTGCCGCATGCCTCGCCTTCCTCCTTCATCGTGTTGGTCGCACCGCCGCCGCTAAACCCGCATGGATGAGCAACGGGTTGCTGCAACCCGTTTCACACGGGCGGGTCGTGAACCCTGTTTTAGAAGTTGGACTGCCATTTTAATTGGGCTCGGGCTTGGGCAGGCTGGATCGGGCCACTCAACACGGGCCTGGGTTTGCACTGTGTAAAGGGCCTTGGCCAGCACTGTTCACGGCCCAGCCAGACTTTAAAAAAAATGAAAAAGAGAAAAGAAGGAAAAAAAGAAAAAAAAGAGGGGGAGAATTTAAATTGTTGAAAGATTTATCGAGTAAGCATACCCTCTATTATTATGCTTTACTTAGTATTCAATATTGGCCGGCTAAGCCGCCTTTTCTATTTTTTGGTCGGCTAAGCCGCCTTATCTCTTTATTGGCTGGCAAAGCCGCCTTGTTTTATTTATTGGCCGGCTAAGCCGCCTTCTATCGAGTAAGTATATATTTTATGTTTTTATTTAAATTACGATTGGGCTATTAAAAGGCCCATTGCATTTGAATTCTCGCTATAATTTCATTTACGTTTTGTTTGGGCTCATACAAGGCCCATCATATTTATCTTTTGGTTATTTATTTTTAATTGGGCTAATCAATAAAAGGCCCATGTTTATTTATTTTTAATTAAGTCTTGTATTGATTTAATTTTGGAATTATGGAGGCCCTTAAAATTTCCGGAAGAAATTTGTTATGGGCATTGATTGCATTTATATGCAAATCGTCTGGAAGACGCAATAAAAGAGAAAATAAAGCAGAGACTGGATGCCTTACTGCCAAAAGATCCCGCAGATCTTTGAAGAAATATTGAAGAAAAATATAAACCACCAGAAGGTGGATATTATATAACCATCATGAAGATGGATATTGTATGACCATCACGAAGATGGATACTGTTCTTATCTTGCTTACCCTGAAGGTGCAAGCCAATATATATTGAATAATTTTATTTTATATTCAGTTTTATTATTTTATGTTCAGTTTTTATATTCAGTTTTATTTAATTTAATTTTATTTACTTTTCAGCATTTTATAATCGTTTCTAGTTTATTGGCTCAGGAATTAGTCCTGAAGACAATGCAAGTTGACATCCAAAGGGGGAGAGTTATATGTGTGGATGTCAACTATTTCACATAACATGTGATAGTACAATCTCGAAATGAAAAAAAAATATTAATACGCTCTAGAAGAGCATAAGTTTGAATATGTTCTTGAAGAACGCATGCTTTAATATGATCTAGAAGATCATATATTTACGCTCTGAAAGAGCATATACTCTTGAAGAGTATAGAAACCCCCATTTACAGTAATAAAAGAGATTATTATGGATCTCGTTGAATTGACTCTGCTCTATTCCCTGAAGCGAATAAGACGTATAATTAATTGTGCTTTTGGCCCTGGATGAGGTTATAATGGTAAAGCGAAAATATGCATATTATTATTGCATAATGGATCCATAACTGGAGAACATTCAAAAAGGAATTGTCCTCATACATAAGTTTAAACAGATATTTATCTGTTGGGTACAACATTAACTCTAAAACTCTGAGCCTCATTGTTGATGTTGACCCTAACACTATCGTTCCAGGAGAACCACATACCACCCATGTTGTTTTCTCCAGGTATCTCAAACCGATTCGTTGCAGGAAAACGGAGTGGGATTACACCATGATTTTCTCCTGTTTGCTACAAAGTCTCAGTAATCAGTACAATGTTGGGCTTGTACTGATTCTTCAGATCCTTTAAGGTACGCACAAAGTCTTGAGATCTTCTTGCTACACCCCTGCAATTCCACAGAGACAGTCGTACCTTAGGCCATGTAGGCGGTAACCCAGACACCCTTAGGACACTTCGAGCCATTATAGAAACCTGATAATAGCTGCTTTGATTTAAAATTTGACATGAAGGCTCTAGTTGAAATTCTTACAGTCTATCAGATATGGAAAACATAATAGAGTTAGCCGAGCAATAAAAGGAAGCTCTTAGATTGCTTTGGTCCTCTAGGAAGAAAGTCTCTTCCATAGGAGTCACAAAGAACCTAGACGAGTAAAGCTCATCAACAAAAACTAAACTAGGGATTCTTGCTAGTTCACTCGGTTTTTCCTCTTGTTGTTCATTTACCATGCTATAAGCTAGTCTATTCCTTCTTCCTAGAGAGGCACCCTCAACAAAGAAAACAGTAGCTGGGGAAGGCATTTTTTTGTCTTGTTGAGTTTTCTGAATTTTCTTGTTTCTACCACTCCTCTTTTATAGCCTGAGCTTGGTCAGCTAGGTATTAGTTTTTCAAATGTGAACCCTCTTAGTGTCTCTGAAAAGATACAGAAGATTTTTCGGTGACTAGATATATGTATTTGTTTTTGGAAAAGTTTGTTGCCACATTTAATTATTTCTCAATAATTCTGATCTTTTTCGACATGAGTGGCAGAAATAAGCCTAATATTGACACATGTATTGCAGCCTAAAGCTAGCAATTGAGTAATTGAAACTTACCATATCCAGTCAGAAGCTGGAATGCACTAGCCTGAAGCTAGCAATTTTTAAGTGTTTAAAAACACAGTTTGCACAGCCCGAAGCTGAGACCAACTAGAAGTTGGCAGATAGATATGTGATTTATAGCTTATATGCACCAGCCAGAAGCTGGTAAATAATTTTCCTAAGTTATCATATCCAGCTTGAAGCTGGCACATAAATAGCAGCCTGAAGCTGGCACCAACTTGAAGTTGGTACATGGACTTATTGTTTGGCATGACCGGTTGGGCCATCCCGGGTCAATAATGATGCACGAAATTTATTTTGTTATTCATTAAAAAACCAGAAGTTTTACAATCAATGAATTTCCACGTGTTTGTTTGCTGCGAAATTAATTATACGGCCTTCCTAAGATAAGATTGGCCTAGAATCACCAGCAAGTTTGGGAATAATTCAGAGACATGAACACGGATAGATAAATCCGCCGTGCTGACCATCTAGGTAATTTTTATGATGCATCGACTAGATGGTCCATTGTGTGATGCAAGTTGACATTGTGCGCACTTATTTTAATGATTAAGCCACTTGCGGGTACATATCCCTACTTATGTTATTAGACTATATGTCAAGATAATGCTGGTATATTCCTTCAATGGATAATGTATATCATTGGAAATAAACCCAAACAGATCTGGGGGAATAATGACAATTGATTGCAGGACCATTGTTAATGAAATATGACTATTTGAGAAAATAGTATTTTACATGCATCAACACTTGTGTGCATCAAGCCAACAAGTTATCATAAGATCTCCCCATTCAATCGGTTCATGGTCACGAACCTAGTATTTCCCATCTTCGGACCATTGGTTGTACAATATATAATGCTCCACCACAGCATAGTAAAATTGGTCCTTAAAGAAGAATGGGAATATATGATATGTATGTTGGGTATATTGGTTATTAATTTGATGAAAGAGTTTACCCAACATAAGGGGGAGAAAATAAGCAGCTGGATCAATAGTTTATTGAAAAACATATCAACATCTAGTTTTGATCCTCAAACAAATTAGTGTGAACCTGAAGTTCAAAAGATGATTCATTTGCAGGAAAATTGATATGCAATTGCCAGACACATTTAAATTATGTGACCAAATCATATATACCAGCTGCATATGCTCCTGTTCGAATTGATGTTCCTGAAGAACAATTAATGTATGCAAATGAATCTAAAGTGCACCAGAAGCGTAGAATATACTCGATTCCAAAAGAAAACAAAATTCTCGATAGAGAAAAAGGAGCAAAGAGATAAGATGGCCATAGTGAGAAAATAAGACCTCCAGTAGAGGTTCATATTAAAAATCCTCAAGAAGAGGAGAATCCTCCAGAAGAGGTTTTCTGACATAGTTGATAAAGTTCCAGAAGTAACTCAAGTACCTGATATAAATCAGTATGATGAGATCTCAATTAATTATACAGTGTCAGGAATAAGAAGGAACCGACGTAAAATAGCCGTCGACGGAATACTTGTTTTACGTATAATATAGCGCTAAATAAAATGAGGATCATGAACCTACATATTTTGATGAATGTAGGCGTAGAATGATTGGCCAAAATAGAGAAATATAATTGAGGCTGTGTTAGACTCGCTTGAGAAGCGAGGATTTTTTCGGACCTGTAGTCCGTACAACAGTGGTATAAACCAGTCGATTATAAAAGGTGTTTGTGCGAAAAAGGGGGAGATAGTGAAATATAAAGCACGTTTTGTCGCACAAAATACGATTTGTAGCACAAGGTTCTACCAAAAAATGACCTGGTATTAATTGTGAGGAGATATACTCCCCTATGGTGGATGCAATTATTTTTGATAAGTCTGGCATTATATAAAAGAATTAGAAATGCATCTAATGGATGCGATTATAGCCTATTTTTACGGATCCATAAGTCATGACATATACATGAGAATCCCTGAAGGATTCAAGTTGCTTGAAGCAACTAATTCCCGTGAACATATAAAATTAAGTTAAATTGATCTTTACATAGTTTAAACCAATTTGGGTATGTATAGTATAAAGTACATGCATGAATTTATTATTGTTTATGTTGATAATTCATATCTATATGGGTTTTTGTGAATTAAATCTTATTGGAACTCCTGAAGAAGCTTCCAAATACAGTGCTATGTTTGGTCCTGAAGTACCCTATCAAAGTAAAATTTATATTACTAGTAACATGAAGCCTGAAACTTTAAGCCTATTGGCAAGATATAATTTTACTCTTATCTTCGGGATATATAATTTTACTCTTATCTTCGGGATATAATAGACATGATATTATATTAACCCCGTAAGCCCGAAGAAAATATGGTTGGTTTTGCAGATGCATGTCCTTTATTTGATCCACATGAAGCACAGACGGATATCTGCTACAACTTTGAACATGAAATTGCTATATCATCGGGACCACAAAAGCAAGAGGGCAAGGAAGATGCTCCAACAACAAACTATGAAGATAATGCTGCCCATATTGTCCAATTAAAGTAGTGATCGGACAAAACACACGTCACCAAAAGCTGACAAGGATGATTGGCATGCAACGACATCAAAAAATCAAGAGAGGTCAAAATGGGGGAGAGTAGAATACGCACTGCACTCTTTTTTTCCTTTACCAAGTTTTTATCCCATTGAGTTTTTCTTGGTAAGGTTTTTAATGAGGCAGTTCTCCCTAAGCGTATTCTACCCAATACAAAATGACATCTAAAGGGGAGTGTTATAAAAACATGTGTGGATATTATTTTATACTATTACACCTACTTTTCTTCTTTATATTGTGTAACAAAACAGAGACAAAGACGAAAAAAAATTGAGCGAGCTCTGCTCTCCCCCCTACTATTTTCTCTCTTCTTCATCCTCTTCTTCCCCCTCCTCTTCATAACAAAGAAAATTTCAAAGCTTTAAACACTCAAGATTAGGGGTGAGCATAACGTCGGTTCGGCATATGCCGAGCCGAATCTACTGCCGGTATCACTGTGCCGAAGGGTCGATTTTCCGACCGATGCCGTGCCGATATGGGCCTCATGCCGATCGGCATGGTGCCGATTAAAACCGACGTCGGTTCGGTCGGCATAGACTCCAACCGATGCCGACAGGTCATGCATTAATCAAATTCAAAAACCCAGAAATCCAGGAATCCAGAAACCCAGAAATACCACAACTCAACACAATTATGAGCAAATTCAAACAGAATATTACTGCTGATCAATATCCAAATGTAAATTCAGAAGCATAAACACTTAATGATAAAATATACAATCCCAATTCCAAACAAACATAAATATGATAGGAAGTTCAAAGTTGCAATGTTACAATACAACACATAATCCATAAAGATGATCATGTCTTCATGACAGATTAATGCGCCACAAGTCCACCAAAGTCCAATGCCAGAATCTATCAATCTGAGAATGAAGTACATAGGTAATAGGTTAAGCTTTCAAACTCATACAAATCCGATGATGTGAATGATGAAGAGGCAAAAATATAAAAGTTAACAAGATGCACACAGTTAATGAACTTACCATTACTGCATCATCCAATGCCTCATGCTTGATTTCAGACTTCAATGGTGGACTCTTCAAGCAACAAGTCGCTCATCTCTGGCAACAAATAAAAACAACTCATGTAAGTCACTGTAATTATAATATATTAATTTAAGATACATAAAAAGATAAAAAACAACATAAGATAGAGGATAGTACCATTCTCAAGTCTGTCTATATTGGCTGGAGGTTCATCTACATTTATTTCACTCTTATAATCCGCAATGGCTGCTCTAATCCAGTCTTGGCCACAAATCAAAGCTTGCACAATTTTTGGAGTCAAGGAACTCCTATAAGGATCTAAAACCCTGCCACCAGTGCTAAAAACTGATTCTGAAGCTACTGTGGATACTGGAACAGCAAGGACATCTCGAGCCATAGTGGACAGTACAGGAAAGCGAGGAGAATTTATCCTCCACCACCTTAAAATGTCAAATTTTTTGACATCTTCCTCGACATCCTCTGCAAGGTACTTGTCCAGCTCTGTTTTTGATTCACCACCATGCTTCATCTTCTTATATTCTTGCTTGAGCTCTTCTTTGAACAACCTCCTCTTGCCCCTCTCTCCTTCATCTCCTTCAGCACTATCAACACCTCCAGATGCAAGAATTGATGCTGATGATGATGATCCTGCAGTGGTGGAAGTGGATTGTGCTGCTGGAGTCCGAATTGAAGGAAACATCATGGAATGATAAGCCTCAAACATACCATAGATGGCAGCTTCGACCTTCTCCCATAATTTGTTCCCTGTAGCTTCACCATATACCTTTCTCAAAGAGAATTGGACAAAACCAAGTTTATACCTAGGATCTAGAATTGATGCAATGAATGGCACCATATTGCACTTTTCAATGTCACCCCAGTACTTGTCAAATTTGGACTTCATATTCTGGGCCATGATACTCATTTCCAAATCATCATCATCAATCCAGCCCATCAACATTCCAAGGAGGGAAATGATTTCCTCAAAATATGTGTTGCAAGTCACATATGAAGTGCCAGAAAAGAAAGTAGTGAGATCATAGAAATTACCTAGACAATTGCATAAGCGCCTAGCATTAATCCAATCTTCTGGACTAGGTACACCTGGCCAGTCTTCTTCTGCTCCTTTATCAAATGACTCCATTTCCTTCTTGAAATTATCATCCTCAATCATATAATTCTCAAAGGCTGCTTCAAACTTGCAAGCAGTATCCAGCATGGTGAAAGTCGAGTTCCACCTAGTTGGGACATCAATGGACAGTAAAGCTTTGCTTTTACTTCCATCAGCTCTAGGAGGCACACACTCCTTGAATCTTTGCAACCTAGCTGGAGACTGCCTAACATACCTTACTGCCCTACGGATCCTATACACTGCCTTCCCTGTGCATCTTAATCCATCACCAACAATAAGATTCACAATATGAGCAATACACCTCATGTGCATGTACTTGCATCCCATTACACTCCCTTTCCACTTTCCTATCTTCCTTTGTAAATTGTTTAAAGCTACATCATTAGAGGTGGCATTGTCCACAGTTATTGTAAAGACACCAGTTATGCCCCACTCTGCCAAGCATTTCTCAATTGCAGCAACAATTTTCTCACCTTTATGACTACCTATAGGACATAGATTCAGCACATACTTCCTCAACTTCCACTCATTATCGATAAAATGAGCTGTTAAGCTCATGTAGTTAATCCTCTGAATCGATGTCCAAGTGTCTGTGGTGAGACACACCCTCTCACTATTAGACCTAATAAATTCCTTCAAATTCTTCTTCTCATCTACATAAAACTGGAGACAGTCCCTAGAAACAGTCCATCTAGAAGGTACTTTGAATTTAGGACAAGCAACAGACAAAAATTTCCTAAAACCATAACCCTCTACAAACCTAAAAGGGAGCTCATCTACAATGATCATCCCCGCTAAGGCTTTCCTAACAGCTTCCTGATCGAACCTATATGTTGATAAAGTAGACTTTCCCTCCTCATCCTCCCTATGTATCAATTCAGTCTGTCCATAATCATCTAGAGTATGATTAGATTGGCATCTTTTAAGGTGAGCTAACATACCAGAAGTGCCATTCTTCTTCGGATCAGCTCTGAACTCTTGCCCGCATCGCTTGCATTTTCCAATTCTGATCCCACCAGGACTGTCCATCTTACTGAAATGCTCCCACACCTTAGACCTATCCCTGCTTGGTTTCTTGAGTAGGTTCATCAATAGCAACTTCTGCGCCTCTGCATTTGGGGTTCCTCCTTCCTCGTTTTGAGTGGTGTCTACTGCCTCTGCTCCTGGTCCTCCAGTTTCATTCAATGTGCTTCGAGTTGTAGCTGGTGGAGGTCCTGGAGGAGGTGTTGTAGTCGTCGTCACTGCTTGTTGGGTTGGAGGCAGCCGCATATTATCAACCTCCATTGCTGCTGCTTCCTCAGATGCAGGGATTCCAGAACTTCCCACCATTGATTCACTGTTGTGATCAATGTTTTCCATCTTCATAAACAAATAAACAGAAAACATAAACAAACAATCCAGCAACGATTAACTTTAAACAAAAAACAAAACATTCCCAGCAACGATTAAACACAATTAAACAAAGTATCCAAGCATAAAAGCAAGAAATAACACAATTAGAGAAAGATACTTGCAAGTTGGCGACTTCGGCCTTCTGATTAGGGTTTCGATTCCGATTCGATTGGGGAATGGCCGATTAAGGCTCGAGAAATTGGGGCTTCTATTTTCTGTGTCTGAATTAGGGATTTAGAGGCTCAAATTTGATTTGGGGTTAGGGTTTGACTAATTGGGGGTTTTGTTTTGGGGTTCTGATTTTTGAGTTAGGGTTTCGAATTTGTTTGGGGGTTAGGGTTCAATTGGACAAATTGGGGGTTAGGGTTCAATTAGACAAATTTGTGAAGGGGCCGAATGAGGGGTTTCAGAAAACGGGAAGGGGTGATTGATTGTGACTAGGTTACTGGGTTAGTGAATTTTTGGGCTTGGGTTAGGCTTTGGGTGGGGCTCAGGACGTGTGGGCTTGTCGGCATCGGCCTGTGCCGAATACCGACGGTTCGGAGGGCTTCCGACCGATTCCTAGGCGGGGCTAATTCGGCACGGCACGACTCAAGGGGGTGGCGCTAAAATCCTTCATTTTCCGAGCCGATACCGTCTGTATTGAGTCGGTATCGGCACGGAAATGTCGGCACGGTAAATCTGCACAGTCCTACTCAAGATTTATAATAGCCCTGATTTTTATATTCACTAATTACATCAATTAATGCGTGTACGTATCTGGCTATATGGTAAATGCCAAAACGTCTAAATTTGACGATTGGCCAAAATTGTGGACCCATATTTAACCAGGTTACCTAAACGGAGTTTGTGATTGGTAAGGTATTTCAATTACAGGAGGACACCTTAGTTTAAATAAGGTGCTGTGATTGGTTTCTTCTAACGATGTTCTTTATAACACTTTGATTCATGGAATTTTTTTGCAAAGGAGCAATTCAATAGTTCCAAATTCCTCTATCCTTTGTCTTTGGTATATGTTTTGCGTAATTTTAGTTGATCAATATTAACGTAAGGTGGTGTTGTGGCGAAAATTAAAAGGAAAAAAAGATGGAAACCAACACATACGGCTCATTTAAGCTTCCTTCTTTTTACTATCATTTTTATTTCTATATCTAGGCATATTCAAAATTTAATTTAATTTCCCACTTGAAATTTTAACTTTGCACACGCAAGTTGAATCCAGACAAAACTCAATCCTCTCTGAAGAGCTAAGTAAAGCTTTCTTACATAAACTGAATTTAATTGTCGTAAAATCCTAAATCATCATAAATCTCTTCTCTCCAAAAAATCTAGGGAAGAAAAATTACCAAATCATCATCAACTTCTATTCTTTTTTTTTTCTATATCTATACATCTTTAATTTCTTAATTTTGAGCATTATTTTAAATTTTGATCCAATAATTGTCCTAAAATCATAAAGCAACATAAAAGGGCGAAAATTAATAGAAAAAAAAAAGAATGGGGACCTGATCAAGAACTATTAACTATTTTGGATTTATAACTCACCCTAAAAAATTTAATATTAAGTGTAACTAACCATCAAAAATTTAAATGTTTATAGTTCCAATTAGACAATACATGTTAATGATCAAATTGGTGCATGATGTATATATAAATATAAAAATAATTTTATTAACACAGTAAATACCCAAAATAATTAATTTCTATTTTTTTTAATTGCTGAAAATTTAAGTCAATATGTTTTCCTCACTTTAATTTTCCATCCATAGGAATCCAGGTAAATGTTTAATCCACATATATTGTTTAAAATTAATATTGTAACAAAATTAATATCTATGTAATTTTATTGTTTTGAATTTAATTTAAACATCAATTATTACTATTAATTAGAGTGTTTTAAAAATTACATGCATTTAGTACCAAAAAAATTGGAAATGTAAATTATATTAGAGAAAATATATTACATTTTTTAAAAAGTATTATAAAAATTAATAAATTTTTAATTCTAAAATTTTAAAATTTTAATATTTTCCCATTGTACTTTGACCATATTTAATCTTTAAGGTTATTTCTAAAAAAGAATTAACTTTTTCTTATACAGTTACGTGCTAAAATTTGGTAATAATTTTTGTTATTTTTAAAATAAATTAATTTATCTTAATAATTTTAATTTCCGGCATTTTAAGCCAAAAAATTTGATATGGATATTTTTAAATTTTTCAAAACAAATTAATTTTCTTAAAAATTTTAATTACCCATATCTTAGAACAAAAACTTAATACTATAGTTATATTTAATTTCTAAAAATATATTATAAAAATTAATATATTTTAAATTTTAATATTCAGGTAATTAAGTTTTTAGTTTACTTTCTCAATTCATTCAATTAAATTAGATAAAAAGTTAATAATTTATATACTATAAATATTTGTGTTGCATTTTAATATATATGTTTATAAATATTTTTATATATCTATATTTTAATACTTATGCCAGCACCTGGCTGGCCAACCGGTGTGTAACACGCGACAGCAGCTAGTTTATTTAATTCCTGCATTCCTCGCTCGCTGGCTCGCTCTTTTCCTCTGTCGGCGGCTTTCCCCTCCCTCTCTTCCTCTCTCCTATATACGGATTCTCTTCACCACCACAGAAGCAGCTGCTGGTGAGTGGAAAGTCTCGATCTTTCTTCTTCTTCTTCTTTTTCTGTTCAAGGTTTCGAAGCGAGGAGATATAGCCATATAATTCCTCTTTCGGCTAGCGGTAAGTGGCTAATTGTTTTCGCTTTCTGTAAATTATTACTGTGATTACTGTCTGAATTTGGCGTATCTACGAGCTATGATAGTTTCTAGTATTTCAATGTTCTATTTTTTATTTTTTATTTTTTAATTTAGGTCGGTTACTGTGTGGAAGTATTCCTTTTCTTTTCTATCTAGGGTTGGCCTAAAAAGGTTATGTTAGCTCTAGTTTTCTTTCAATAGCCTTTTATTATCTTTCTTACGCTGACTAAACGTCTCCATTCAATCCTGCTTGCCTTTTCTGCTAGAATCTCTGTTATCGATAGTTCATTCTTCTTTCTGCTGGTGGTGAGTGTCTGCTTGTTTTCTCTTTTTCTCCTTTTGTAAATTACTGTGATTGTGGTGAGATATTGCAAAATTTGGCTGCACGCTAGCAGTCCTGAATTTGCCTACACGCACGCTGTTAATTCTTTACCTAGACCCTTATTTCAAGTCAGGTTCTTTTGTTTCTCTCTGTTTGTTCTTGTCTTGCTGTGTTTGCGTGGTCATTTATCTCTCAAGTATAGTAGGTAGGTTTATTATGCTACTCTCTGTAGGCTTGATTTCCCTGTTTTGATAAATGCATTTGATAGTTCAAAAAATTGTTTCTTTTATATTAATAACTAAATGAATTTGAAAAAATAATAGTGAGAGAATTGGAACGTGGAAGTGATAAAACCATAAAGTCGTGGTTTTGCAGAGTGAATAAACAAACTGCTAAAATTATTATTGTTGAAAAGTCCGTCTTCATTGGTTCTTCCTACCATACGTAATGAAGTTTAATCTATGCTCTCAAGGCTTTAATGTTTGCAATTGATGATATCAGTGGTGATCGGGCGGTTTTATTGTGTTATTGGATCTCTGTAATTTCAATCTGAAATGGGATGTCTCCGGAAGAGCCTTTGTCTATTTCAAGATTTGATTAGATGCTTGGATGCACCAGTATAACTAAGTAGGTGTATCTCTCTTATGATTTCTTTCTAGGAATGTGGGTTATCCGGTGGGGTCAGAGGAAGAAGCTGGAGTTGAAGGAATGGGATGATGGATGGGACACTGACAACGAGGAGGAGGCCGCCGATTGGTTCTCTAGTGCCCTAGACCAGGCTCAGAGGGACGAGTTCATTAAACGCGAGAAGCACGCAATACAAACAAAGGTATGTAATAGCTTCACAACTATCCTTTCTTTTCTCTTTCAACATTCATTCACCTGCTCTCTTATTATTCTGAGAGTTGATCTTATGATACACGCCTCGGCTTTGCCTCTTAGGGTTTTGACCTTCCATCTGCCATTCCAAGCGGTATCATTGAACCTGTGAACCTAGGGGAACCACAGCACTTTCAGAGAATCAGAGCCCTCTCAAATTTTGCTGTAGCATTCTTCAATAAGAAAAAGGTGTTCCTTTTGTTTTCCTTTTCTTTTCCATGATTCGACCTATATGCTGGCATATAGACTGCTAAATCTAACTACCTTTTCCTCTGTTTCTTACAAGGGTAAAAACCTGGTGCTTGTGGAGGTTATCAGAGCGAATTTTTGGGGCCAGCGTTGTAGTTACCTCCTAACCTTGAGGGTCATCGAAAGCTCTACCCTGGAGATGAAAACTTATCAAACTAGAATATCTATGGAAGATTTCTATTACGCTCAGTTTCCTAACAAAAAGAGGGATCATGTGGAGATTTTTAGGCCTCTGCCAGACTATATAGGTGAACCATATATACCTCTTGTGATTCTTTGTCTTGATGGGTACTTTTCAGGGCATCTGATCCATTGCTATTTTGGTTTACTGCTTTGCCCTGTTAGATTTAGAGGATTCTGTAGACTCTCAGGGTGTAAAACGAAAAAGGCTTGATGAGTTCTGCTACCAAGTGACAGAAGAATGTGATGCTGGTGATGCTACTTACGCTGCTTGTTCTGTTTGTGCGCCGGAGCTTTATCGTCTAATGGCAGAGCGTGCTCGCAAGTTCAAGCTCAAGTACACTCTATGCAGTGACCCTCTTCGCCTTGATCATCCATTCCACCGCTGTAGAATTGAGCAGAGTGTCCACGCTGCTCTTGCTTATCACAATCAAAGCCATGTATTTTTCCTCACTCATTTTCTTTCGTTTGGTTTTAACTTCCTCTTCCCATTTGAATTCCATATGTCCTAAGTGACTTACTTTCTTTTGGTTCCTTTCTCTCTTCCTTTGTTGCAGGCGTTGACTCTTAGTTTCCACAAGGTTGACGGTGCTCGGTTGATTGACTTTGGGTGCCCCACAATGCTGTATGGTATAACCTTTCATGCTCATCAAGCGGATCCAATACGTGAAATAGAACTTGAAGCTCGTGTGCTTTATGATAGTGCTCAACATTGTCAGATGTTTGAGGTGAAGAATGTAAGAACAATTTCAATGACAGGTAATTATTCAATTTCCCTAAATACATGTTTTATTCCATTTGTTGAGTCTCTTTCTATTGAACCTTCGATGCTTTTACGACTGCGCTTTAATAAGCATAAAGGTACACTTTGAGTCATGTAGCTATCATCGTCCAATCTTAGGTGTTGGTGGTGGTTTCTTTTTTCTCAACTTGATATACTTTTTTCGTATTATTAATTTTTATTCTGTGACTAAGTTTGAATGTAAGTTTTGATTTTGTTATTTAATGATAAATCTATTGTTGTTATTGAAGAAATACCAACTTCTTTTGCTTTCAGATTCACAAAATAGTAGAAAAGGTATTGCCAATGTCCTACATTTCAGCAGAAGAATGATTTTAGCTTGGCCAGAAAAGGCCATGGAGTAGAGTTAGTTGTAATTTCTATATTCTCATGTTATTGACAGACACCTACCTTTTATGCAGACGAATATGGCTGCCCTGTGAAGTGATCAGGCATCCTTGAAGATACTGCAAATGGAGTTTGGGATGATAATGAGAACTTTGCTCCGTGTGTTTATTGAACATGTTGATACTTGTTTTTTTGTATTTAAGCAGGACTAATTTTATTGGTAATGAATCTTATTATTGTTGGTAAGGATATAATGACTTGTCCTTTAGTTTTGGTTGCCTTTTGTTTTGCAAAGGTATGAGTGGGGCGCCTAAATTTGCAGTGTTTGCTTACTCACTAAAAGCAGTTTTCTCTTCTTTTTTTTTTTTTGGTAGAGAACTCAGTTTTCTCTTAAAAGATGTTAAAATGACGGGACATGGTTGATAGAGAACTCAGTTTTCTCTTAAAGATGTTAATGAGTTGAATCTAAAATGACGGGACATGGTTGATGGCTATTGCCATACATTCTATTCACATTCACTCAAATTCGAAAGGCTAATTTATTTGTAACTCATTATTAGTTTTCCCTATTAAGGTCGCCTCTTTTGTTTTCCTGCATTGTGTTTGTAGCTACATCTACTTGTTTCTTAACGTTGAAAGAGGACTGGAGGTGAAGATATTCTGGAGGGTGAATATTTGCCTGGGTCCATCCATTGAACCTTCATCAGGAGATGGGAGATGACAGACCGGAAAGAAGTGCACTCCATTCCACCCCACTCCAGACATGTGTATGTTTGATTTCGGAAACCAAGTTCGGGATCAAAAAGTCTTTGACGAGTGAATTGTTTCAGCTTTTGTAGCGTAATTTGACGTTTTTAAAAAAAGTTTTCCCCAACAGAAAAGATGCGTTTATATAAGATAAAATAGTAGAATCTCTCTTATTTTGAGTTCTTTCACTATTCTATTCTGCATCATACATGAAGCTAGCAGTTCCTCAATTTGCCTACACGCACGCAGTTAATTCTTTACCTGGACCCTTTATTTCAAGTCATGTTCTTTTGTTGTCTCTACGTTTGTTTTTGTCTTGCTGTGTTTGCGTAGTGGTTTATCTCTCAAGTATAGCGAGTAGGTTTATTAAACAGCTAGCTACACGCATTTGTTGTCCATTACTACTTACTTTAGGTCTGATTTCCCTGTTCTCATAAAAAACAAAACCATAAAAGGCTGTCTTCCGAAAATGGTTTTGCAGAGAGATTAACGCTACTGAAACTATCATTGTTAATTGGATCTTCGTTGGTTCTTCCTACCGCACGTAATGAATTCCTTTGCTATTGGAAGTTTAATCAGTGCTCTTAAGGTTTTAACATTTGCAATTGATGATATCAGTGATGGTTGTGTGGTTTTATTGTGTTATTGGACCTTAGTAATTTCAACATGAAATGTGACGGTCTTCGGAAGAATGTTTTGTATATTTGAAGATTTCATTACTAAGTAGCGGTATTTCTCTTGTGATCTGTTTCCAGTAATGTGGACTTTTCGGCTTGGTCGGGGAGGAGAAGCTAAAGTTGACAGCGAGGAGGCCGATTGGTTCTCTACTGCGCTAGACCAGGCTCAAAGGGACGTAATCCAAACGAAGGTAATAGTTTCATAACTATATATCCTTTTTTTTCTTTTTCAACATTCATTCACCTGCTCTCTTATTATTCTGAGATTTGATCTTGTGATACATGCCTCGGTTTTGACCTTCCATCTGCCATTCCAATTGCTGTATCATTGAACCTGTGAATTTAGGGGAACCACGTCACATTCATCGAATCAGAGCCCTCTCATGTTATGCCTTAGAATTCTGCAATAAGAAAAATATGTTTCTTTCTTTTTCCGTTTTTCTTTTCTTCTCCATGATTAGACCGATGCATATAGCTGCTAAATCTATGTACTTTTTCCTCCATTTCTTTCCAGGGTAAAACCCGGCGCTTGTGGAGGTTGTCAAAGCAAATTATTGGGACTGGGGTCTGTAGTTACCTCTTAACCTTGCGGGTCATTGACAGTTCTATCATGGAGATGGAAATTTATCAAACTTGAATAGCTGTGAAACATGTTAGGAGGTATGCTCTCTTTCCTAACAAAGGGAGGGATCTTGTGGAGATTTTTAGACCTCACCCAGACAGTCAAGGTGAACCATCATTCCCTGTTGTGTTTCTTTGTCTTAATGAGTACTTTTCAGGTCATCTTATCCATCCCTACTTTAGTTTACTGCTTTGCTCTGTTAGATTTAGAGGATTCTGTAGACTGTTGGGGTGTAAAACGAAGAAGGCTTGAAGAGTTCAGCTACTTAACGAAAGAATGCTGAAACAGAGAGGGGCAAGCCATAACCTTGTGAGTCATGATGTTTTGGTCGATTCTCCTACATGGTGCTTGTTCTGTGTGAGAGATGGGAGCTTTATCGCCTAATGGCAGAGCATGCTCGCAAGTTCAAACTCAAGTACACTATATGCGGTGGCCCTCTTCGCCTCCATCATCCATTCCACCGCTGTAGAATTGAACAGAGTGTCAAGGCTGCTCTTGCTCATTGCAATCAAACCGAGGTCCTTTTTTCTTCACTCATTTTCTTTCGTTTGGTTTTAAGTCACTCTTCCCATTTGAATTCCATATGTCCCAAAAGTGACTTACTTTCTTTGGTTCCTTTCTCTCTTCCTTTTTCAATGTCTAACGATTTGATCATAATGAATGAAAGTTATATTTACTCTTCCTCTTGCAATGCTACAGGTTCCGTTTGAAGCTGCACAAGACAATAAAACTTTCAATTTAAAAAGACAACATCCCGTGAAATAGCATAGTTAATATGCATTTCAAGGGGCCAACTGCAATAAGCAAACTGCATAAAGTTAGATTCGTGGGAGTTTGCAAGCCATCCTCAAAGCAATACAAGCATGCATAGACCAACGGAACTCACGTGATGATTCTTTCTGTTTCGAGTTCATTAGGTGGAAATCGAAACCTGAGCTTATGGAATTCAACCTTCATAGTACTTTATGAAGGAAGACGGAGTATAGCAAACCCAAGACTCATTGACCAAATGCATTTGTCATCTTTCAACCCTATGCATTTGCTATTTGATCGTGTATTGTGCTTTCTTGATGTGTGTTTTTTCTTTTCCCATAGCATTGGTATATGCTAACACGATCAAATAGCAAATTCGACCGTTATAGTCAGAGTTTTCATAACACACTAGCATTTCACGGTCTCCCAATACTCGGGAGGAGTGCAAAAGAATTGCGGTTTGGGCATAGCCTGCAATAAAATTTCATATAGCCGCACTTGAATAGCATCAAAAACAAAATATAGCCGCACTTGAACAGAGTAGTGGTGAGTTGATCGGTTTTATGTGGCAGGAGTTGCAGTATACTTCATGGAAAATGATGGAGTGAGTCACCGTGCTTTTTTGTTTAAGATTCAACGAATGTGCGTGAACTACTAAAACTAACGAGAAATTCTAAATCGCACCAACTTGGAATGTGGGTGTCAAAATGGAAGTGAGGAAAGCAAAACCTACCGCTCTTCACACTCTGAAGCAAACAAGCACAATTGTCTATGAAATGCCTTTGTCCCCTACGTAACATTTTATCTCATTCAACGTCGGCACCCGCAGCAAAAAAAAAAATTGAGGAACTGGAAGAGTGAAAGGACAAAAAAAGAGTCAAAAATCGTTAGAGGGGATACCAATAGACCTTTTTTTTTTCTAATCCGTCTTATTTTAATGAGAGTCTGGTACAATGATGAAGATGGGAATGAATGAGAGAAGAGAGATAACTCCTTCAAATAAGTTAGATGCAAACTCTTTTGCGATGAAAGGAGTTTTTTTCCTTTATCAGTTAGGTCACTGTGTTTCTACCCCCTCTTGAGAGAGCAAGTTGGAAAGAAATTGATTCTTGGGATAGCCTTTTGTGAGTCCTAAGAGCTCTCCCACTGGCCAGGCTTCATTTGCTTTGTCAATAGTCTGTTGGTCCATAATTGGTGGGATAAGGGTGTTGTTGGCTGGGGTTGCATGGCTCGATGGATAAGTGGGAAGAGGGTTAGGGAAGGAATGAGGGGGTGGGGGGTGGGGGTTTCTTCAACTTTTTTTTTTTTTTTTGGGTCTCTTTTGTTTTCCTTTCTGGTGGGCTGTGCAAGGATTTTTGACAGAGGACACAAAGGTGGGTATGGAAGATTTGAAGGCTTTTTTGGAGTGTCTTTTCTTTATTTTGCAGAGTTTTACGAGGTGGGCTTGGGGCATATTATCCATGCATGACAGAGGATTCAGAGGCATTCTCAACTCTCTATCGTGATGATGCTGGAAACTTCTCTGGTCCCTTTTTCTTCCTCTGCCAGTTCGATATTTTTGCTGGAAATTGGTAACTGATACTTTGTGGTAGTGTTGAGGAATGAATTGGTCTTCAATAGCAAACCTCCTGATCCAGCCACTATTGTTTCTGGTTCAGCCTCTCTCTTATTGGATATCAACGTGAAAGCCTGCTGGCTATTAATTCGGTCAATCCTCCCTCGGTTCATGCAACCGATTAAGCACCCCCATCAAGATGGCGTCCACCTCCCCTGGTTTTCTCAAACTTAGTAAGGATGCGTCTTGTACCACCTTTGGTATTGGGATTCTGTCAAGTGGTCTTTTGCAGTTGTTCGACGTTGCCTTTCTCTCCTCTTGAAGCCAATAGGCTGCACTATCTGATCTCAAATTGCAGGACACATGGATTTTTTCCCGCATACACTGGGAGTCTGGGACTCTGCCTGCCAAACTATATTCAATCCAGTGAAGCTTCTGCAGTGTTCTCCCTAGTACCACCTGAGCTAGGATTTTCTATTTGGATATTCTTACTATTCTTTTTCCTGGTCTGTTTCATGTGTTCATAGAGATACTGATAAGCTAGCGCATGACATTTGTTTTAGCAATGATCTTTCAGCCCGTGAAGAGCAGTTCACATTAATATATCTGTTCGTCAACATGGTATTAATTTTCATCTCCAGGACAAAAAGAAAGAAAAGGATTTAAGACAATGATAAATTGAAATTTAATCAAACTTAAAAACAAATATAAATAACAAAAAAAGTTGCACGTTTTTGTTCACACATACATAATCAAAGCTAAGAGACAAATGTCTACAAGTAAATAACAAAAGATTGCACATTCTTGTTCACAGACCCCATAGGAATTGCATATCACAATGGCACCCCATACATCTACCGTCTCCTAGGTGGAATTGCATATCGCAGTGGCAGTGAGTCCACCAAAAGAACCAATTCCGCTGCTGCTTGCTCATAGGAGTCCACAACCTCAGGCGGATAATGCATCTCCAATGGCACTTGCTGAAATTGTACTGGATTACGATAATCCCTATGCAAGTATCGCACCAATTCACTTGGAGTCGGAGCATGACTCCGAAAGTAACGTATAATGCGCTCACTAATAGTCCCCCATTCAGTAATAGTTCCACCCTGCCTCCGAGTCAAATGTATTATAGCATTAGGTCCTAGACTTTGCATAGCCCCACCAATACTACGAATTTTACCTCCTTCAAAGACCATAATCAAAGTAGTAGCAATTGCTCTAGCTCTAGCTCTAGCCTGTGCATGTCCTCCTCCGACAATTGTATCAAGATCACGTATAGACCTCCTCAAACGGTTGCGACCTAGAGGAACTGCAAGCATATTCAAATCAGCTACTCCCAAAATACTAGTGTAGTTCTCCTCAAAACCCATATCGCTGTAACCGGTGTGACCAAATGCCAACCAAATAGACATCACGTCTACGCACTCTACAAGTTATAGAGTAGTTGCCCCAATTCATCCTGACATGTTTATACACGTCCTGACCTGGAATATCTCGGTGGAGTAGTCGGCAACAATATCGACCAACGAAGATCTTGCCATTAACATCAGCATCTGGAACCTCAAACAAGTTCCTCAAGCAAACCAGAAAAAATGCGATTTGTGGCCACACATTCCTCCCCCCAAAATTCAGAGGTTTGTTTTGAGGGATCTCATCAAAAGTAAACTCAAGATCAGCTACTGGTTCAGCCATCAGGTCTAGAAAAAACATAACCAAAAAACAATTATTATTAATACCCCAAAGATCACTAACTGGAGCTCAGAGAATACATTACATACAAGTCAACAGAAAATGAAGACAAAGAAGAAAGCCAAAGAAAGAAAGAAAGAGTCATTGCTTAAAGTAGGTCAACTAAAACCTCACACATTGTCTATATGATCAAACAAAGACATCCCTTGGTCATATTACATTAAGTGTCACTACTCTGCAACAAACAATAGCAACTCTGGATATCAATTAGAAAGCAGTTATATGCTATTGCCTTTGCAGTCATCTCCATCACAGTGAACTTTAAAACTCTCTTTTCATGCTGTGCAAGATCAACTAGTAAAAACAGAGTCTCAAAATGAATGAATGCAACGATAAGATGATGGTCCAGACTGATGGTCCGTCTAATCAAACAAACAATGAGGGTCCAATGTCTATTCCTTTTAACTTCTATAACACCTGACGATTGAGCAAAATCCAGGGACTGGAATTTATTGGACCAGGTACCACCATGGAGGAAATGCCACCCAAGATAACATACTTCTTACCATTAGAACAAGTGTTCAATCTAATGTTTGGAATCTATTAAATCTCAAGCATGGTATAACACCTGACAATTGAGAAAAAACCCAAGAAAGGGATGACAAAAAAAAAAGCAGCAGCAGGAAAGATAAGTCACACGCAAAAACCTTCACCCACAAAAATTTCATACCCACCACTCCATTTGGTTGTATTGTCATTTGGAATCGTGGGAACAAATAATAGGATCTAATATCAAACACACAATGGGTCTGATATCAAACAAACAATGGTGGCTTCTAACTTCTATAAACACATGAGAATTGAGGAAAACACAAGACCAAGAAACAAACAGTGAAGACAATTCATAAAACAAGAAATAACAAGAGAAAGAGAGGCTCACATGAGAATTGAGAAAAAACCCAAGACCAAGAAATAAGCTCACCTGAGAATTGAGAAAAACCCAAGACCAATAAACAAACAGTGAAGACGATTCATAAAACAAGAAATAACAAGAGAAAGAGAGGCTCACAGGAAGCAAGAGAGTGAGGGTAGGGTAGGGTTGTGGCCGTCACTTCCCCAAAACCATAAAAAGGATAGGGTAGGGCTTTACGTTTGGTTTGGGATCCCGTAACTCCAAACTCTCTCCAATTTGGGGAGGAAGGGAGGGAGAATGATAGCCAAATTACCGTTTTATCCTCAATTGTGTATACTTTAAAATAATAATAGGGTATATCTATAATTATATATCTTGACTTTGATTTATATATCTGTAATTATATAATTTAGACTTTATCCTTGTTGATTTTCTCCTCACAACCTTCTTTCACCTCAATGACTAAATAGCTAATGAACTCCACTAAAAGACAAGATTCAATAACTAAAGTGGTCTTAAGATTCTAGACTGAAGAGAGTCGAGCAGATTCTTGTTAAACATTTCCTATTTGTGCATTTAGGGCCAGAGACGAACGTCAAATAGGTGCAGTCTCCACTAATGCCCCGTATCTAACCAAACTAAAACCCATGAGGTTAGTTTTTAATGGCACAATAGGAATCAAAAAGATTTCTTTCTTTCTTTCCCCTATCCACAAAATTGCACCCATTTGAACTAGAGTAAGCAGATAGCAAAAATTTTGCATGCACCCGCTGAACCAAAATAAGCAGATGTATCATAGATTTTATTGTTGTTTTGGTTAAGCCAAATATCAGCCTCGAACTCTGCAAAACTAAATAATTACAGATACCCACAGCATCTTACCCATTCCAAAATGTACATCCACTTGGCATTGCATGGAGAAGAGCCTTAACGACAGGAATTTTGCTGGTAATAACCCTTTGTTTCAAGCCGTTAGGGAAAGAAGAAAATTGAAGTACACGTTAGTTAATAGGTGTAATTTGTATGCAAGACTGACCTTTGCTTCAGAACATAGCGTCTGTATTTGTTCTTGTTGCCTTTCGAACCTCCTTGACCTACATCAACATTAAAAACAAAGAAAAAAGAGCAAAGTGGAAACTTAAAACTGGATCTTCATTAAAAGTACATGAGCAAAAGAGAAACATAGTCCAGCTGAGCTCACCAAATTGAATAATCAGCTCTTTGTGTGCTTGAAAGTGAGCTTGCAAGAACTCAAAAGCTCTAAAAAACCGTACTTCAGTGACCTATTTAGTTCTGCCCATTTATATCATAAAAGAAAATCTGATGTTATAATACCTTCGAGGAAGGCATCAACAAACTTCCCACCATAATTTGCTGCCATTGCATGCACGGTTACCTGTTCCATATCGTTTAAAGTTAACCAACTTCACTTCAACTAGATCCAAATTTAACAAAATCTAAAATTGCTGAGAACAAATGTGAACTTGTCTTTAGCTACCTTGTCATGAGTTCTGCATCTATTAACTAAGGATATCACCGCATCCACAGATTTTTGTATTTGGATCAAATTCTTCTCCACAAATGCAGGATCAGAACCAACTCTAGATTTGACAGTGGACAACTTCCTTAACCTGATAAGAAGGGAAAGCTTATGAAGTCAATTTCTTGGTAACAAATTGCACTAGTTTCCTAGTTACTTCACAAAAATTTAAGAGGGTAACTTACCAATTTGTTAAGGACACTGAGATTCACCTCACGCTACACAAGAAGTCCCGAGTGCAAACAGGTCCACAGTAAAACAGATAGATACCTAGAAACATAACTTGAAAGATTGCACACAAGTGCCCGGTACCAAACAACAAAACGAGAGTTCGGGAAACCATCAACGCCTTCGCCGGATGCTCTGGATGAAGAATCCTGGTGTGCACCCAAAACTTGCACAGGGATGTTGTTTACAAACAAACATACAAAATCATGACCTTTGATTGAAATTATTTGGGAATTCTGCATCCATGATTCAAGCAGATGGTAGTCCTATAGATCCAGGATTACTCTAATCTCGCCCACAGCATAATCACCCTTCAGAGCTGGATGAAATCATGACCAGTGCTACCCACTCATCAAAGGTAGAATCGAGCATGCTAGCTCATCCAGAAGATAAGATTTAGCGTCACCGTTCTGCAAGTAAATCTGCACTATCTTTTGTACAACTTCTCCATGAAAAGATCAAGAGATCACCTACACATGCATCTCAAGCATCAGAAGTACAAGACCACAAGCTAAAGAGGAGGAGATAGATGTTTATACTTCGTTCTTCCAACCGGTCTCAAGATCTCTTCATTCCAATTATGCTTTAAAAGCTGTTGGGCTGATGTTCCAAGACTGCTGCATAACTTTGGAATGATCACATGAATCTGAACTGCGTCTCCAGTTTTGGCACTCTTTTCAAACTAATCACGAAAAATTTGGGTTGAGGTAGCAACTGATTCGAGAGCAGAAGCAGCAAGAAGAGCTTCTGCGGCCAGCATAAAGGAGAATGAACATGCTGCAGGAAGCAAATAAAGATACAACTAGAACCAGCAATTTCGAGACCAGGTCATAACCAATAAATAATTGTAAAAAACAGGACATAAATAATATACCATTGTCCAGTGCATTTTCTAGAAATGATGCAGCACCAGGAAACAAATAATCTATGGTCACTGGTGAAACTAAGAAGTGATTACTAGCAGACATTCTCAGATATATTGCTGGGCTGGAGAGCTTGAAAAATCAGGAAAAAAAAAAAACTGCTTTGTGCATTTCAATGTCAGGAAGGTTTGCCATCTGTAAAATCAGAAAAGAGAGAAAATAGTTCATTTCTGTTTTATGTGAACTAGATTTATAGGGGACATGGTAGGAAGCCAGAAAGATGACTACTGAGTAAAAAAAAAAATTACCTTGCTAAAACAAAGAAGTACTTCTTTAAATACCATAGTTGAAACTGCAGACTTTGGAAGTACAATGTCGGCCATATCTGTGTTGACAGCAGAAGCAGAATCCCCTTCCAATGTCCTTCACAAGTTTCATCACCTACAATACAGTTAAACTAAGAAACTTGGAATATAGTATTCTTCCTGCTATTATCCAACAAAATGCATGGTCATAAACTTGCCTTATTTAAGTACACAAACGCAACTCTCAAAATATCTCTTAAGATGCAGAAAGAGTGGTCTAACATTGATCAAGAATTGTTCAAGTGCCACTGGTGAATCCAGGAGGAACACCAGATCATTTTGCTGAAGATTGTTTTCCAGAAGGACCGAAGTAATCAAGCTTGGACTAAAGAGATCCCGGAACAGGTCATGATAGAGCGGAAGCTAGCACATTACTTATTCATATAAACCAGAGAAGATCACCAAAGTTCTATACAAGCAGTTTGGTACCTCGGCTAAGGACAAGAGCAACAAGAGTCTTGCTTCTGCATTTGAAAAGGGCACATCAAGTTCCGTTATTTTGTTCAAATATACAAATAAGCTTAATAGCAATAGAAAGAAAGCAAGAAATAAAAAGAAACCATCACCATAGCGGGACCAATCTAGATTATCTTACAGAATTAAGTTTTCTTCTGAGTTTATTTTTCTAACAAACGACATGGCGGAACGCAGCATACACCATGTCGTCTTAAATAATATAATTGTAACATTAGTTTAGTAAGCAAAATACCTAAAAAATACTTCTATTCTCTTTCTTGTTCTTTAATTTTCCATACAGAAAAAATTCAAAGCAATTCCTCCATGCCTACCTCCTAAGTCTGTCACTAAATCACCATACAAAAGATATTCAAAGCAGATTCGCCAATCCCAAAAAGGTCAGGATGTTAGTGATAGAATACAGGCTTCAACTCTTATAGACTTACCTAAACTTAGAAGATCAAAACATGTTTTCATCCTCATGAACAAAAGCAAAAGCAGCTAACAAAGCTCTTCGAAAAATTCAGTTGCCGTGTAAATTTCATTCTCCGACTCCATGACATTAAAAACTCGACCAATATGAAAACTTGTCATTCTCTGACTCCATGACATTATAAACTTGACCAATATGTAAACTTGTGGATGCCAAGCAACTTGCAAATGATAGAATTTCATTCTCCGACTCCATGACATTATAAACTCGACCAATATGAAAACTTGTCATTCTCTGACTCCATGACATTATAAACTTGACCAATATGAAAACTTGTGGATGCCAAGCAACTTGCAAATGCTATCACAAAGAGGCCTAAGCGCACCGAAAGGGGGTTATTTGTACTGTCTAGACATGTAAACTGAAATACTTCACGGAATGAAGGCTTATTAGAGCAAAGCTATCCTCAATTATGAGAACTGTCCATTATTATGTTTATAAATGTATTACCACCAACAAATAATATGCGACCTGATTCATGCCAATTGTTTGACCAGCTTCGGAAATGACAGTAGAGAGACAGATATTGCAAGAAAACATATTTTTAGACGTATCTAAGAGAACACAGACAATATGTAACCTGATTCGTGTCAATAGTTTCAATAGCCTCCCCACGTGTGAAAACTATAGCAGGATTTTGGTCCTCAGGCTTCCGCTCTCCAAGTTTTTGATCTCCAGGAAGTTTGATTGAATATATTTCCAAGACGTAAATAATGAAGCATAAGACATCTGTTCTGAAGTAGTTGTATAATAAATGAAGTTGAAGCAATACATGACACGCCAAACATAGGAAATTTATCATAAAAATTAAAAATGATGGGTGTATATGTACTACAAAAAGCTTGCCCTATTGAACCTGAGCAATACTATTGGTACATAAAAGTTATACCAACTTGCTATAGCAAATGATGTGGCAGCCACATACAACTTATGAATGAGAGACTCTCAAATAAAGGGAAAACTGAACTACAAAAGTCTATTCAATAAGAAAACGAACGAAAACCTCGATTACCATGCCCTCACACATAAAAAGTAAATACGGAGTACAGTGAGCAGTCAACTTCTAAATTCACACTTGATGCAATAAGAAAACTTACATCGGGCAATCTATGTCAATCAATTTTAACCCGTCAACCCAAAACTATTCTAATTGAAGCTTGAAAAAAAAAAGAAAATGCATGATGAAGGGTCAAGCATAGTTGAGATTGAGTCAACAGATATCCACCTGATCTTTTCCATGAATATCATCTTTGACAAGCTTTGAATAAAATACCTGAGAAACCTTTCCATTAGCTCCAGCAATCTCCTCCTCCACGCGTACAAATGCGACTTGAAGTACCTCATTCCTAACAACAGAACTAAAAATGTAAGACGATGTATAATGATCCTAGTAAGCTGACATGAATTATAACATGTGTTTCAATAGCAACTGGGTAAAACCTAATGCACATCCAATGATAATTGGTGCCTCATTTTGGAAGGAGTGTAACTACTTTAGCCACCACCAGTACGCATGATATATACCTTCCAGCCAAAAACTTTATTTCCCTCTAATCACCCTTAGAGCTAGATGAAATCATGATCAGTGCTACCCACTCACCAAAGGTAGGATCGAGCATGCAAGATCGTCCAGAAGATAAGATTTAGCTTCACTGTAAATCCACACTATCTTTTGAACAACTTCTCCCTGAAAAGATCAAGAGATCACCTACTCATCCATATCAAGCATCAGAAGTACAAGATGACGAGCTAAAGAGGAGATAGATGTTCATACTTTGTTCTTCCAACCAGTCTAAAGATTTTCCGCAAGCTTTTGGGCTGATGTTCCAAGTTTGCTGCATGACTTTAGAATGATCACATGAACCTGAACTGCATCTCTCCAGTTTTAGCACTCTCTTCATACTTATCAAGAAAAATTTAGGTTGAGGTAACAACTGATTCAAGGGCAAATTTAGGTTCAGGTAACAACTGATTCAAGGGCAAGAAGAGCTTCTGCGGCCAGCCTAAAGGAGAATGAACTTGCTGCACTTTCGTACCTCGGCAGAAGGATGCTTCCGCATTTGAAAAAGGCACATCAGTTGACTTTCAACATTTTGTTCAATATGCAGATCGGCTTAACAGCGGTAGAAAAAGAGCAAGAAATAAAAAGAAACTATCGCCTTCGTGGGACCAATCTAGATTATCTTAAAGGCTTGAGTTTTGTTCTGACTACAGTTTTCACAGTGTACAAGATATGGTTTGTATGCAGCAAAGTGTTAGAATTTCATGTCACCATTAGGGTTCCTGCAGTCTGTTCTGTATAGTTACTGGGGCTTTAAAAGACAAGCATGCTAACATTTGCAAAATATCAGAGATACATCAGTTCTGCTTCACACACCCTCACCTTCTCACACTCTTCTCATCCCAAACTTCGCAACCTCTTGTAGACTCACAGTCTTTGGCGACTATCCATCTTCTTCACCAGTGCACCCCAACTGCAAAGCGTTCTCTATGGTATCCGAGAGGGAGTGTCTTGGATCACATTCAGCAGTCTTTGCGTACCCCACACACACTTTTTCCTGTTTGGAAACGGTCGGCTCCTCCTCTTCCTCTGGATCCATTATTCCCTTCATTTGGATCCATCATCGGATCTGAGGGGAGGTTTCTTGACATATCAAACAGAATCCGAACCCGGGTGCGTGTATATTCAAAGTTCTTCACCACACCTTTGCTAGCTACAATTCTTCTCCTATTTCTCATGCATGTTCTTCACCTTCTCCCCCTTATTCATCCACTCCTTCTCCTTCTCCTTTTCCCTCCGTTTGCTTGCTTGGATGACGACGGTGGCCGCGGGACCTTCTCCTCCTTTGGAACCATCCATGGATGATCTGAAGAGAAACACAAAAACGGCTGTCAAGGAACAACCACCGCTAGGCGACGGTTGCCATATTTTTTTACCATATTTGGTGGTTTTGGCTTTTGGGGGAGAATTAGGTTTTTCTCTTTCTACCTATTTTTGTATGTTTTTAATTGTCCAACACGTTTACTCTTCTTCCCAGTTACCACTCAAAAATAAACTACCATATCCTTTTAATTAAAATAAACTACTATATTCTTCCAATTTTTTCCCAAGTTGGGTGAGGGTCTATTTGTCACGGACACAGGATGGCGCAGCGGAAAAACACCCAATATCCGTGCGGCTCTAGGTTCGCAACGATACCTAGATCAGCCTAAACAAACAAAATAATAGAAACACAGTATTTGGGAGAAATCTCCGTAGTATTATTGCTCAAAGAATACAACAACACACACAGCCCAACGCCTCCCCTCTCATGCTATTTATACAATAACACTTGAGTGCTCTCCAAGTAATCCTAAGAAAACCCAATCCTATTCAAACTAGGTTTCTTATCCCCCACTCCTATTCTTTATGGACAAGGATTAGTCAAGTCCAAGCCCACAAGACACAAGCCCGTTACATAATTAAGTGACTAGTTTAATTAAATAACAAACCCCTCACCATCAGTCCAGCTTGCACACGAATCAGCCCACATTAAGATTTTGTGTGCCTAAAAATCCCAATGCGTGACATTCTCCACCACCTATTCAGGCAATGCCCTCATTGCCTTCCGTAGATAGGAAGCCACTTGCCGTCCAAACCGATTCAGCTTGTCCTCGTGCACCCATCTCGCTTCAGGTTGATCCCTCCACTTGACTAGATACTCGAACACAACAGCATCCTCCGTACATCGAACAACCCGGTGTGCCTTTATCCACATGCGAGGTGGTTGCCTATCCGTAGGAACTTCGTCTTCCTTTGGTATTGCCTTTACCTCTGCCTCGTTTGGTTTTGCCACACTAGTTTGCCCCATTTCCAAAGCCATCTTTGCCGCTGATATTGCCCCCAAGGTTGATTCTCGCATAGTGCTCAAGACGCAGCGTGGCTGCACACCATCAAGTACAATCGAACCCTCTTTGCAAAAGATCAACGCTTCCTTTTTATCCAAGAACTCCATGCCAAGTACCATAGGATAATCATCAAGCTCCACCACAGTAAACTCTAGCCGTCCACACCAGTTACCAATGCGAACCTTCACGTCATATGCTAACCCCACAATAGGTTGTGCCTCCAAGTTCACCGTCTTTATGGTAGTTGTACTCTCTTGTGGCATGTACCGAATCCCCAATTCTCTGGCCGTCTTGGCTTGTAGAAAATTGTGAGTCGCACCTGTGTCAACCAAAGCATCCAACTCCGTACCTCCAACTTGAACTCGAACGAACATCCGTCCCTTCTTGATTGGCTTAGCTGTAGCATCTATGGCTCCGAGTCTTTCTAGTGGTGCCATTCTGACCCCGTCTCCATGCTTGTTTTGAGCTTGCTCCTCAGATTCGATGTGTTTCACTGCCGCAGAAAGCCTATGCTTCTTTGGACAATCGCGAACACTGTGTGGACCCTTGCACAGAAAACATTCCCACGGTTTGTTATCATCACCTTTGCCTCCTTTCCCTGATTTGGCGTCACCTGACTTGGTTGATGATGTATAACTCCCGAACTTAGCCTTCTCTCCACCACCTTTAGAATCGCCATCCTGGTGATTAGAGCTTTTCGGCTTGTCTCCCTTGTAATCTGCTAAGGACTCCGCCACTCGAATAGCATCGACTAAGGTCTCAACTTCACGTCTATCGACCTCCATTTGTGCCCAATCTTGCAAGCCTCCAACGAACATGTCCAACGCTTCAGAATCTGGCATGCGTGGAATTTCAAACTTCAGCTCTTGAAACTCCTTCACGTACTTTCGAATACTATCCCCCTGTTTAAGGCTGCGCATTTTCCTTCTCGCCTCCCTATCAGCATACTTGGGATAGAACTGTGCTTTCAGCTCTGTCACGAACTCGTCCCACGAAAGTCTCTTCCTTTCCGCCCCCAAGGTCTCTAGTCTTTGTTTCCACCAAAGCAAAGCAGCATCCTTGAAGTACCTAGAAGCAATTTGCACTTTCTGGTCCTCATCCGTAATCCTCATACCTGCAAAGTATTGATTCACACTAAACAAAAAACTGTCAAGCTCCTTAGCCACTCGCGTTCCATGATAGGTATCTGGCTTAGGTATGTCAATTTTAGGTAGTGCGTGTGCAGATGCACCTCCCTCTCCACTTGCAAGCACTCTTCTACATAGAGTCAGCTCTTCCTCCATGCGTATATTCCTGGCCTTCAGTTCTCGTAACTCTTGGCCTTGCACAGCGAGTTGCTTCGACTGCTCATCAATTTGTTCTTGCAATTCAGCGATTGCCCTCTTGAACGATGTCTGCAGCTTGTCGAACTCCTCCCTTAGAGTTTGAGACTGATCCTGCCCTTCGATTTCAAGATTTGTGAGTTGTTGCCTCAGCACTTGAATCTCTTCCGTTCTACCCTCAGCACTAGCTTCACATTCGTCAACTCTCTCCTCGAGGCCATTCAACCGTCCTTGAATCTTTTCAAAGTTTTGTTGAAGGATCGGGACAGCAGCTTCCACTGTCGGATTACCCGTCTTCGCTGGACCCCTACTCTTAGATCGGCCCCTGTCAGCCTTCTTCTTTGGGTCAGCAACCTTCGGTTCATCCTTACCTGGATCAGATGTCTCTTGAGAAACCACACTCGTCTCTTGTTCCCCAAGAGTCGGCTTCTCCGTAGTCATCCTTAACCAAAAATCTCAACACAAATCGCAATTGGCAGAAAAGGAACCAAACAATTCGGCACCAAACAACAAATCACAGCAACCAAGCCAAACAAATCCACAAGCTCAACAAAATCCCACAAGTCGACTTTTATAATTAATAAAACTCAAACCTGACTTTGATGAACCCTCCTTGTCCAGCAACCCACGCTTTCGATTTGCTTCCCACCAGCAACACCAAAAAGGCGCGCCCAGAAGCACCAGTTAGCGCACCCGTTAGCGCACCCAGGCTCGGTCGTTGGCGCGCCCAGAAGCGCACCCAGGCTCAGTCGTTGGCGCGCCCAGAAGCGCACCCAGGCTCAGTCGTTGGCGCGCCCAGAAGCGCACCCAGGCTCAGTCGTTGGCGCGCCCAGAAGCGCACCCAACAGCACCAGAATTCCGCGAATAAAACCTTTTTGCTCCGCTACCACTTGTCACGGACACAGGATGGCGCAGCGGAAAAACACCCAATATCCGTGCGGCTCTAGGTTCGCAACGATACCTAGATCAGCCTAAACAAACAAAATAATAGAAACACAGTATTTGGGAGAAATCTCCGTAGTATTATTGCTCAAAGAATACAACAACACACACAGCCCAACGCCTCCCCTCTCATGCTATTTATACAATAACACTTGAGTGCTCTCCAAGTAATCCTAAGAAAACCCAATCCTATTCAAACTAGGTTTCTTATCCCCCACTCCTATTCTTTATGGACAAGGATTAGTCAAGTCCAAGCCCACAAGACACAAGCCCGTTACATAATTAAGTGACTAGTTTAATTAAATAACAAACCCCTCACCATCAGTCCGCTTGCACACGAATCAGCCCACATTAAGATTTTGTGTGCCTAAAAATCCCAATGCGTGACATATTGGTACGGGACTTCTTTCCTTTGTTTAGGCTTACCTGCTATGATGCGGATATTGGGCCTGAATGGGCTTGAGATCTGGTTTTAGTCCCTAGATGGGCCTATTAATCAGTGACCCAATAGGAATTTAATTTAATCCTGTAGAAGAAAGTAAAGAGTAATAAGAATATCAAAAAGAAAAGTGTTGGTGAGTAAAGAGGAATTGATTGATGATTCTTGCTCGACTCCTCAGCAAAACAAACATACATGGCTCCAATTCTTTACAAACCCAAAGTATGCAACTTCGCTCCTTTTTGCTTTCTCTCTTTTCTTAAAATTCTTTGGGAACATCAGAGCTTCGCTTTTACTTAAAAGCTTCATAGTAAATCATGATGTTTCTGAATGCATAGTATGTTAATGATTATTGTTGGTCTTTGTAGGCAGCATAGTAAAATTTCGACAAAAAAAAGGCAGCATAGTAAAATAAAATGTGGTAGGGGTGGGTAAATCGATTTGGTGGATATGGGACCAGGTAGGTTAATGGACCAAAGCAAAACGTAATAGTAGGGACCAGAGAGGGACCACAACAAATATCTATAGTATTATCTACGTACAGTGGGAGTGGGAGTGGGAGTGGGAGTGGGGGTGGGTGTGGAGGACACAAATGATTGATTAAACTAAAAATCGGATCTAGTGGACGCACATGAAGATGTCACTGGATCTATATTAGGTAATTGGAAATTCAGGACCAGCGAGTGGCCAGTTTGTCCGCATGCCTTTCCAGGGAGTTCAAATCAAGTATTCTAGTGTTATAGTGCGTGTGGATGTATGTGGCTTTTTCCTTTTCCTTCCACGGGAGGGAAGGAAGTATCTGTATTTTTTTCCAAAATGTACGAGAGGAAATGGACAACTCCCCCATATTGTGCGCCCCACTGCCACCAGCCCACCACGTTCACTGGACAAAGACAAAGTGCCTCACATGCCCCCCGAAACCCACCCTTTGTTAGTTTTTAAGATCCCCTTTTTTTAAAGAAAGAATAAAAAAAAGACTGGTAGTAGTAGTTCACTTTTCTTTTTTTAAAGAAAAGAAAAAGTAGTAGCAGTACTGCAGTAGTAGTTTGGTCACACTCTTTCCTTTTTTTTCTTGTTTTTTTTTTTTCCTGGCACTATCTTACTTGGCTAAATGAGAGAGAGGTTTTGGTCAAAAAAAAAAAAGGAGAGAGGTTAAAATGTTCTCAATCCTGCATTTTAAAGAACTATACTAAATATTTTTCTAAATAGATGAACGTGCATCTGTCCCCACTTGGCTAAATGAGAGGTTGAAATGTCCCAATCCCACATTTTATAAAAACTATATAAATATTTTTCATATAGAGGAACCTATGTTTATCACCCTGGAGATGAACTAAATAAAGTTAGGTAAGGTAGCAGTAAGGCTTTGATTAAATTAACTTAAAAGCAAAATAAAGTTAGGTAAGGTAGCAGTAAGGCTTTGATTAAATTAACTTAAAAGCAAAATTCTTTAGTGCTTTCGTTTGTTAATTTCTTCTCTAACAGTAATTAACCAAGTAGTGAGTTAATTGGGTGGGTGGTGCTAGGGTTGATGTCAGACATGAAGAAAATTAATACCCACAGCCGGAAGAAATTGTTCAGATGAGAGAAGTTAATGAGGCATGAGAGCAAATCCAGCCCGTCCCAACTAAGAAATTAAAGCCAGTGCAATGAGTTTTTATGACAGGCACCAGTATTAGGTGACAAATGTCTTACTGTGTAAGTACTCCAGTCCAATTGCATTTCTAGATCAGCAAATCCGGTAGCAGATTGGCTTTGCCAAAGCTACTCTGAAACAGCAGCTACTCATATCTCATCTGCAAAAGATGATATCAACATAAGTTGTAGTATGGTTTAGCAGGCAAAAAAAAATAAAATAGAAAAAAAGGCACGGAAATCCAAGACATGCAGAAAGAGAAAGTAATTCAGGTTTCTGGATAATAATAAAAAAAAAAAGAAAAGAAAAAAAAAACACAAGATAAGCTGGTTGGTCTGCTAAACTTAATACTATAATTTCAAGTTCCTGGGTTTTGCACATCTCAGATTTTGACACCAGCCCAGATGAATGCCTTGGAGTTGATTTCTCACTGCGGAGACAGTGCATGCATGCCTTGCCTTGCTGGCCTTATTGTAGGTAAACAAAATATTCTTTTTAAGTGAAGAATTAAGGAAAAGAAAGCGTTGACCATCAAATATTACCTCTGGAAGCTGATAAGATCTGGTGGAGCAGCCTGCAGCTCCCAAGCATCATCAGAAACCAGAAGAAGGGCTGCTTTGAGCAGGCAAAGTTGCAATGAGAAAATTCCTTCCATGTTTTAATTAGCTGAAAGTTGTTGCTTCAGAGAAAGCTTTGGAGATAGCTAGCTAGCGGCGCTATTAGAGCTAGCTACCTAGAGTTCACTATTCAGTTACTGCAGCAAAGTATTTGAATGTACAAAATATGCTGGATTCAAGCTTTTACAGCATCTAAGGGGGCAGCAAAAGGATAGTAGAATGTGAATGGATAGGGAAGGACGGGAGGAAGCGAGTGAGAGGTTAACTACTCTTAAGGTTGAAAAGCTTGCAGGGCAGAAAAAGACTCTTCAGAAAAATATCAATGATGGACTATAATCGATGGGTTCGCTTGTTGAGTACCCTTACTACTTAATTAACCCCATGTTGATGGACTATAATCGATGGGTTCGCTTGTTGAGTACCCTTACTACTTAATTAACCCCATGCTGATTAATTTTTGCTGTTTATCCTTTTCTTCTTTCATCCTAAGCCTTCAATATATACTGCTTCGAACTAGCTCGGTGCCGCGGTGCATTACATTCATAGAACAAGTGTGTGGAAGAAAAGCCACCAGCCGACACTTGTACAAGCAAAGTATGTGGAAGGACGCCACCTATAGTAAAGGTTTCCAGGTCACACCTTTTTCTGTTATATACTATTGTTTTATAAGATTCTTTTGTTGATCAATTTGTTTTATAAGATTTATCATAATACAAATTGGAGTGGGAGAGGATATGAAGGTAAAAAATCAATTTTAATAATTAGTTCCATTAATTCTCATTACTTAGTTTTCTATGCCTTCAATTGTAGATTATAATCCTCTATTTTTAAGATAATTGTTAAATTTTTAGTGTGTTCCAAACCGGTTACATATATATTGTACATATGACTTTATCTATGTCTTAAAAAAATAATTTTAGAAGTGATCCTTTGCATCATTTGTATTTTCCTTATATATAGTCCAAGAATCATTTTTTTTACTATTTCTAATTATTAAGTTATTATTTTATGCCAAAGTTTGGACTCGGACCTAAGAGGTTAATTGTTTTTTCACTACCTGAATTTTTTGTCAAATATATATAACCACCAGATTAAAAAACATGGGGGTTGAGGTATTTCGTACTTTATTTTTATTAAATTTAACCCGCTCCATCAGTTAAAAATTCCATTAGGTAAAATGTTGAAAAAAAAAATGAAAGTTGGAAGGTTTTTCATTTTAGGGCTTATTTTATATTCAAACTCACAAATTGCAGAAAAAAATAGCATAGACAAAAAAACTGCAGAAAAAAAAATATAGCGAATATTGAGCTGGGGTTTGAAATTTTGCTTTCAAGTTACTTTTCCTGATATACTATACTAGAAAGATGCCCTCGCTTCGCTGCGGGTTTACCGTTGATTGTACTTGTAGCTCATTTAATTTTTTATGTGTTACCTAAATAATAATAATAATTAATTTATATAAGTTAAATCATACATGATAATCTCTATATATGAAAGTTATTAAAATCATAGTGATAATTAATTTAAATAAGAATTAAAGATGCAGAATTTTAAGTAAAAATAAAGATTTAGATACATATTATTAACGGATTAATTACATTTTGACCCCCTGAATTCCGGTTTATTTTTGACTCACCCCTGAACTTTTTTTTCATCAAATGACCACTTGAACTCCCAATTTGATGCAATTAACCACTTCCGTCCATGGGCACATGGATTCCGTTACTTGCACTAACGGAATATTCCTTGCACATGACACGTGGCAGCACCATAATCGTTCAATAATTTTTTATTCTTTTTTAACAAAAAATACAAAATAAAAATATTTATTTCAAAGAAAATAACTATTTAATAATTTTGTTTATTTTTCTTTTTCCAAAAAAACAAAATAAAAAGGAAATAATAAAAAAATTTACCAATTAATTGGTAATTATTATTCCCTAAAAATATGGAAAGCATGAAATGCCCCGACCCGTATTTACCGTACACAGTAAACACGTGTCGGAACTGTGACGACCCAACCAAAATAAGCCCAGCATATAGTGTGTACAACAGATATCCGGGCTCAATAGCCCATAATAAAAACAACAATAAAAACTCATCACGGCCCAATGGCCCAATAATAGTAAAACAATGCACAGCGGAAGACTTAACAACTCACATAAACACTGTATGCGACATAGATGCAAACTATGGATCCGAGCCCTGTCCAAGGGATAATGCTGCAGCCTGTCTGAAATGCACCAAACCTGTACCAAAAATAACTCATCCTACGGGATGAAAGCCCGCAGGTGAGGGGTGAGTCCGAAGTGCTCACCGACGAAGGAAAGACCATCAATATGAACACTAAAATTACTCAAGGTCCAAAACAGGTAAAAACCACCAAAATATACCAAACCAAAAGACACGACCCAAAACCGGTCCAAAACCGAAAAGACTCAAATAAAATCCAATTATCCAATTTTATCTTTCCGGGCCCCGTCACGGATAAGCTAGCGGTCAGACCTGGTTATCAACACATTCCGGGTGCCAGACCAAATCAGAGAACCCAGGGATCGACATCCCAAAAATACGAACCCAGGGATAGACATCCCAAAAATAATCACGGGATAGACATCCCAAGCATAGACATGCTTATCAGAGTAACCCAGGTCACGGCCACCACAAAACAGTCTTAAACCATCGAGTCGTACCACTACTTACCACGTGACAATTATATTATCGTTATCAAAACCAAATCGTAGTGATCGACATCCCTAACCAGGATACCGGGATAGACATCCCTATCCAAAAATCAAGGATCGACATCCTTGTCACAATTTATTATTTAATCCATTTTATTTAGTGCCAAAACGACTCAAGGATAACCGTCCAAAAACCGACATGGGATAGACATCCCGACCACAATCAAGACAATGGGATAAACATCCAGACCACAATCGCAACAAATGTGACAAACAACAGTGCAACAATCAACAAACATGATAACCGAGTAATACAGGCACATATTGAATGTAACGCCCCGGTTTTTCGTTTATTGATTTATAAAAAAAAAATCGGATTTCGGTAATGAGAATTAAATTAAATTATTTTCCATGGGATTCATTAATTACGAGTGGTAATACGTTGCTTTTGAGTTTCGTCGGACCTAAAACGAGTTTCGGGATGAAACGCGGCATATAACGTAGTTTCGGTTTAAACTACGTCGTTTTGGGGTTCAAAAAAAAAAAGTCAACCTGGCGGGTTGACCCAGCCAAACCAGACGACACGTCGTCTGGCTGGCTAGGCCAAGCCCAGCACAGGCGCGCCCCTATTTCCCCTCTTCTTTCGTTTTTTTTCTTTCGTTTCCATTTCTTCTTCAACCTTCTTTTCTACTGCCCGTTGCTCCCCCACTCAGCCGCCGGCTGCAACGGCCCTTGTCCCCCACTAATTCCTCTCTTTTTCTTATTTTCTTCTCCCCCATTCTGTCTTGCAACCCTCACAGTTCCTTTTCTCTCTCTTTCTCTTCTTCTCTCTTCCTCTCATCTCCCTCCTCCACAAATTCCCCCACGGCCGTCATTTGCCCTTCCCTCAGGTCGCCGTCGCCGCCAGCACGGGTTGTAGAGGGGACCGAGAGGAGGCCAGACCGTGTGCGACGAGGGGCACTGCGAGTTGACCGGGAATCGCTCCTGCCTTCCTCGCGTTGCCGGTAAGTCTGACCCCTCCTTAGATTTCTCTTCTCCTCCATCTCGGTTTATGGGTTGATGTTGTTGTTGTTCTTCGTTTTCTTTTTCTTGTGTTGGTGTCGATTGGGATTCGGGGTGGATGGTGCGTGTTTGTTGGCTCGATGGGTGTGATGGTGTTCGTTGGTGGCCGATGTGCTGTGTACGTGTTTCTCCGGCAGCGTGCCGTCGAGTCCGGGGCTGTGTGGATCCAAGTCCGGCACCTGCAGAGCTACCTAGTTCCGGGTAAGGATTTGATACCTCGGCCCTTTTCTTGTTTTGATTCTTTTGAGATGTTGCGGGAGTTGAGTTGACGAATTGGATTCTTTTGGAAGTAGTATGTGGGTTGGATGAGAATTGGTTTGACTGTTCTGTTAATGGCAGTTAACCGTTGATTCGTTTTTGGGCTTCGGCGAATATTCCGGCGAGGACTTGACCGGAATCCGGCGAAGGTGTACTGTTCCGGCAAGGGCTCGGGAACTTTTCCGGCGAAGACTCGGGTTCTGCCGGCGGACGATAATTCTCGTTTTTACGAGTGTTAGTTGGTAATTATCTATGATTTTTCTCGGTTAGGTTATGTACTTAATTTTTGGAATTTATTTTACGAAATACATTTATATTTGTATTTGTACATTTAGTGAATTACGGTTTACCGAGAGCGGAGAATTAGAGTGTGTGGCCGGGGGAACTTACCGACACGAATAGATCATAGGCCGATCAACTCTTGGGCTCGGAAACGACTTTAGGACGTTTTTAGGAAAAATCGAGCCCAGGCCCAATAACCTCAATTTGAAGCTTAGGATATTTAATTGGACCTAAAGTACGGACTTAGGACTTAATCACGGGAAATTAAACTCACGGATGTTAAGAACAGGCTCGAAGCCAATTTCATAATCGGAAAAATATGGACTTAAGGAAGTGGGCCCTCGGCCCGGAATTTGTGATTAAGGATTTAGTGGGCCTTTGGCCCGAGAATTGTTAACGAACTTAAACCGATGAACCTTAGATCCGTAATCGTTGGAATAATGGAAGATAAAATATTCTTTTGGACTTAGACCCGAAAATCTTATAATCGGATAGTTAGGGTCGGGAGTTGCTCGATTGGAACATACCTTAGCATACATATACGTTTTTATTCCTAAAATTGGTTTAGTGATTATATTATGTGCCGGTATTCAGGCACGGGAG
>JAKUCV010000261.1:45874-106304 GCA_028386065.3 Turnera subulata | reverse complement strand
TTTGGGGTGGTTTGGCTCACTAAATATCAGATTTATTGAACCATTATTGAGGCCATGTGATGTGTATTCCATTGTGCTTAATGGTGGACATGATGATGAGAATCTTAATCTTGTGGCCAAAGGTGTTGGCCACCTTGTCTTCCACCTTTTGTGAGTTGGATTAGATCAAAAGCATAATCTGATTATGCAAGGTGTATCCAACGTTTTTGGGTCTGAAAAATTCAGAGTATTGAGCCTTGAGAAGTGTTCTTGAGAGCTTGAGAAAACACACACTTACCCCTTTCTTTGTGAAAGAAAAAGAACACAAAAACACCACAAACACAAGCCTCGGTTTTACTCTTGCTAGCACATCAGTCCGAGGAGCTCGTTCCTGGATTCGTGTGATGATTCTGAGAAGGTCACGGTTCGTGTGGATACCGTAGAGGAGCAGGTCTTCTTCTTTCTCTAACTGATTCGTTCCAGCCTTCGTCTTGGTCTAGATGATTCCTTACACAAGTTAGGTGAAAGATCCTAACCTTACAGGTATGTAACATTTGTTATACAGTTTATATGCTTCACATGTGGTTCTTGGCTAAGTTTCCTTTGCTTCCGCTGCATCTTTTGCTTGTATATGATTGTCATATAGCCTAGGGAAACTTACACTGCATGCGTAACCAAGGTTTGGTTGTCGGCTGTGTCCCCCATAAAAAATACCCAATCTTTAATAGAAGCAGCAGTCTTGACTAGGTCTCGTTCATGATATTCCATGGGGGTATACCAACCGAATTTTGGAAGGGCGATCAGTTGGAGATGGTCATGTAACCACATCTACAAAAAAAAACATGAGTCTCGCATAAAAATCTGGAAGAAAGTACATTCGGAAGCTAGAATGTTACCTGGAGGAGGAGGGGAGAACCGACTAAGGGTTTGCCGGGATACGATGCCAGAGTATCCAAGCAAACAAGGTACCACACTATGACTGTTGAAAAGCCTAGCCACCAAGGCTCCAACACTGAGAGGGCATGTGCCGGGACAAGTAACCAGCAGAAATTCGCTTACCATTACCAAGGCTAGAGCATGGTTGTGTCTGCTTTTCCAAGAAGGGCTGCGTTCTAGATATCCTCGCAACGCGGTACCCACAAAGTATTGGTCGATTAGGGGAGACAAGTTCATGGTTTCCCCCTTACCCATCAAGTACTTCAGTCAGTTGCCGTCAAGGTATAAAAAAAAAAAGCTAACCTCCAGCTTGGCCGCTACAGTGGGGGAGATCATGGCAATATCTTCCCCTATCTGAGTTTCCAAGAGTGCGCTAAATTCGTCAACCATAGGACAAAGTTCAGCCATGGACGGGCCGAACCAAAACACGTAGTGGTCACGATCCCAAAACATAGCAGCAGCACGGATTAAGCTCTCATCAATTTTCATGTTGGCCAGGCCGAACAAAGCACAGAGCCCGGTTGGTTTGAGGTCGGCACGACGCACTTGGGAGGTGCTCTCCATCCATTGGAGCATATTAGCACGAAAATCTTCACTTATGTTTGCCTTAAAAGTGTTGAGATGTGGTTTGAAAGTTGTAAGGATTTCTCGGTACCTAGGGTCTTACTTATAATGTTTTGAGGTCGGTGGAATTCGTACAAAACCCTAAAGCCCAAACCCAAAACCAAAAAGGAAAAAAAGCCAAAAACCGGGAGTGATGACCGCTAACGTGGGCGGTCATGTCGGGACGACCGCCACACCTGGCGGTCATCCATGTAGGGCCGCCAGGACATGGCGGTCATCTTCTTTCATGACCGCCCGACCGACACTGTTCACCCGAGAGAAAAATTTCGAAAAATTCCACAAATTAGAGAGAGAGGAAAAGGGGAGGAGAGAGAAAATAAAAAAAAAAGAAGAAAACAAGAGCGTTTACCATCTAAGGGGCATTTTATGTTCTTTTACTTGAATTGACAATTATGTATGCTAGATGTGTATCTCGTTGTGATCATCTTGAGTTGTGTGCATGCTTGACTAATTGAGACCAGGGGCAGGCGCCCTGGTGACTGTGAATACCCGACCCAAAATCACTTGGGCCTATTCACCTTTCCATTACACCTTCTTCATAACTGTCATCCAATATCTTTGAAGTCGTCACCCAAATTTTATTAAGGGACTAAAACTTGGGACAAACCCTTCATATGACTCCATTTAGACAACCGATTTAGCGAACCAAAGATATTGGACCCGGGGGTTCATCATGGATGGGAAGGTGTTAGGCACCCATCCATGTTGGGGCGAAATCTTGTGCAATCAAAGGTTTATGTATGCCTTGTGCAAGTGGGTGAGTGTGTTCACCAAAATCAAAATAAAACTGAAAATAAAAAGAAAGGGGAGAAGAAGAAGTTTGGGCTTGAGTTTCCTCTACGGTTCGTGTGGATACCGTAGAGGGCCGAGGCTTTTGTCTGGCTCTAGCTGATTCTATTCTACAGTTGGGTGAAAGACCTCAACCGAACAAGGTATGTAAATTTTGTTATACGGTTTATGCATGCTTCACTTGGTTCTTGGTTAAGTTTCCTTGCTTTCGCTGCTTGTTGTGCTTGGTATATGAATGTCATATAGCTTAGGGAAACTTACATTATGCAAGTGGGTGAGTGTGTTCACCAAAACAAATTAAAAATTGAAAATAAAAAGAAGGGGAGAAGAAGAAGATTGGGCTTGACTTTCCACCACTAGAAACCACCTATGTACCCCGGCGACTGGGTTCAAAGCTCATGTAGTTCTTACATCAGCATCACAACAATCACATCATCATCAACATCAGCATCACAGCAGAAATAAAGGGATTAGAATTACCTCTTGTAGCCCTCCTCTAGCTCCTTGATTTGGGTTGTGTCTTGTACCCAACTTCTTTCCACACCTCAACTGAAGCTCCTCTTGATTCCCCTTTTGCTGCCTTCAATAGACGATGCTACCCACGGAATCCTCCAGAGTTTTGCCTAAAGAATGATTTTCTAAGCTTGGAGAGGTAGAGTTTCTCCAAGCTTCAAAGCTTTTGGGATGGGTGTTTGTGATATAGAGTGTGTGTCCTCAAATGTGTGAGGGGAGGGACCTATTTATAGTGTTCTGGGCTGCCTAGGGTTATGGACCATCTTAATGATCAGAGTAATGGCCGAAAATCTGGGCCAAAACTGAGTAAAATCAAATCGCGGTCGAAAATCGGGGAAAACGCGTTTTTGGGTGCGCATAACCGCCATGGCCAGTGGCCATCTCTTGGATGACCGCCATGTCGGGCGGTCATGTGTGGAAGACCGCCCAGGCCCGGTGGTCATCCCGAGATGACCGCCCGCGCCTACGCGTTTCCACCGATCATTTTTTTTCGCTCCCGATTTTTCCCTAATTCCTCCCTGATTGATCTTAACGCATAATTAGCCCTTAGACTGCTCAGAATCTGCCATATTCTTGATTATTACTCCCCCCAAACATCTCCCAATCAATTAATCACACATCATGTTCCCATTTCAAGCTAAAATCATACCAAAAGCACTTTTGCTATAAAGGAATGATTCAGCTCTGATTTTCCATGAAAATCAGAGTTAAATTTGTCTGCAAACAAGGTGTTAATGGGCTATGCAACTCTGGAGAAAATCTATATCCTATTAAATTGGGCTCTTATATTCACCTTCAACCCAAAAAATAAACATAATTGGGTTTTAGTAAATAAGCAAAGCCCATACTTAATAGAATATAATACATTTTAGCAATTTAGTCCCTAATATAATCAAATCACTTCTTCGCACATAAGGGACTTAATTACTTCAATGCATAAATTTTCATGGGTCAAATTCGGGTGTTCACAGATGCCCCTCGTTGGTGAGTCTTTAAAATGTAAGGACGAAGCAACATAAGGAACAACCGAATTTGGACCATGAATGTGAGTGTCGTGGACTGACGATTGAAGCATCACATGCTCCACCTCAAGAATCATCTCATCCCGAGGTTTCTTTTGGGATTTTCCTGGTCCCAAAAGTCATTAATAGTGGGTCGACAAACCCGTGTTAACTAGGGATATTATCTACCTCCCATGGGGAATTCTGTATAAAAAAGGTCTTTTGGGATTTTCCTGGTCCCAAAGGTCATTAATGAAGGGTCGACAAACCCGTGTAAACTAGGGATATTATCTACCTCCCAAGGGGAATTCTGCATCAAGGGGTCTATTTGGGATTTTCCTGGTCCCAAAAGTCAATAATAAAGGGTCGACAAACCCGTGTTATCTGGGGATATTATCTACCTCCCATGAGGAATTTTGCATTAAGGGGTCATTTAGGATTTTCCTGGTCCCAAAAGATAACGGGAGACATCCCGTGGCTCATCTACATCATCCAAGTCGGGACGTCGTCCCTAAGACACCTACTAATCAACTCCTTCACCAATAGGGCATCTGCCCCTAGCAACTATCATCAAATCTACTCATACCTTAGGGACATCTGCCCCTGGTAACTCTCATCAGCTCCATCATTCTCAGGGGCCTCTGCCCCTTGAAACTCTCATTGGTTCAACTCTTCTATCGGGGCATCTGCCCCTGGTAACTCTCATCAACTCCATCTTTCTTGGGGGCACCTGCCCCTTGTGCAATCAAATTAAAACTCGGGCAGCTATGCCCCATGATGCAATCAGCAATACAGGCAGCTATGCCTTTAACATTAACAAATCAGGGAGCTATGCCCTCCATGCATTCAAATAAAAACTCGTGCAGCTATGCCCCTTAATGCACTCAACAATTCAGGCAGCTATGCCTTTAACATTAACAATTCAGGTAGCTATGCCCTCCTTGCGATCAAATTCACAAACACGGACAGTTATGCCCTTCACGCAACCAAAGTAGGAACTCAGGCAGCTATGCCCATCGATTAAATTCAAAAATTCGGGTAGCTATACCCTTCAAATTCAAATATTTGGGTAGCTATGCCCTTAATGCGATCAAAGTAAAAACATGGGCAGCTATGCCCTTCATGCAATCACACTGGAAAACACAGGCAGCTATACCTTTAGCATCTTTTCATAGAAAAGGTTGGGTCTTACAACTCATGTTGAGAAGCCCAGACCCATCAACAAAAGTTGGGGCTTACATCACCTTGAATGCCCAAACTCACACATCAACAATAGTTGGGGCTTACATCTCCTTGAATGCTCAAGACAACACACATCAACTTTAAAAAACTGGGCCTTACATCTTCTCAGGAATGCCCTATATCAATTACTAACGTCAGAAGCTAGGAGCCATCGTGCCCCTAGAGTCTACAAGTGATCTACATCTCGAGTGTAGGGCATGGCATGCCCGTCATTCAACAGATAACGTCGTCTAAAGATCCAGGCAAGCCCTGCCCCTCTAGCCATCAACCGTGGGAAATGTAAGTCTACATCAAGTACTGAATTTCTGATGTTGTCACCTCTATTGACCATCTCCTCTCAATTAAGTCTACCTTGCCAAGGAATCTACATTCTACATGTAAATGATGCATGAGCATGTCTACAATGTGTTCATCTCTTCAATGCATGAAGGTGCTTCTAGCTTCTACGTGTTTCTTTTTTTCAGATGCAAGTGCATGTGACATGTTTTCTCCCTTTTCCCTCGTCTCCTCTCTCTTCTTCTCCTCTTTTGCTCATTATCTCTTCTCTACGTTTTTGTCATGCCCCTACTAGCGCAACCGGCCAGGTGCCTAGAGCGACTAGAAGCGCCACTTGGGCACCCTCAGGCCTAAGCAAATAACCTGACAGAAGCTTATGGCCACAGCCTAAAAATTTATTCAGGTAACACCAACCACATCACCTTAGCAAAATCACAAGTTATATTACACAACAAAACCATACAGCATGTTCATTGTGACTTCCCATCAGCACAACACACAGCCGTCACTTGTTACAAAACCATGCAGCAAGGGCACTAGATTACAAGCCTACATCAGTTTGGCCTAAATATATACAAAGATAAAACCTAGCCAAGGTTTGCTCAATACCCATCTCTAAGGAACCCTCTTGTCCGGATTCTCCCACACTGGCTTAACTCCCTCACCCTGACCTGAAAATAAGGTTAAGGAAAGGGGGTGAGTTCACAACTCAGTAAGATAGGAAAACATGCATGAAATGCTAGCGATGCATGCTATGCAGGACATGAGCATCATCAAGTAAATTCCATAGGCTCCCTTTGATACCAACACTCCATCCATAGAGGGACAATGCCCTATGGCGACTATGCAATTGAGCAGTAGTGTTTATACCGATTTTTAGCCAACAGCCCCCAATACGAGGCGTTCCTGGTCATGGGAAGTGCACATGACTCACTGCCCAACCACACAGCCCCTAGTAGCCATTGTCCAACCTGCTTTTGAACCATGCGGGCAATGCCCTCCGCAAGGCTCCACAACCTGTTAATTGGCGCACAAGGGTGAAACCAGTGCCCAATCTTTCAATGGTACGTACAAGCCCCGCTTGCACTACCCACACAATCAATTGGCCAATGATTTTCATGATGCATATGTGTGCAAATGCAATGCATGGCCCCAATTCGTGGGCAGCAGATCAAGCCTATACAATTCCTTTGGCACACCTTAACACACAACCAAGCACCACTGGTGCACAACAAGGTAGCTATGGGCCTTCTGCCCCAACACAGAACACATAACCAACACATCAAACACATTCCCCTAACTTACTTAGAAGTTATGCCTCTTTAGGCCTTTCTTCCCTTTGGATCTCCTTGTTATGTCCTGCCATACAAATATAAATCATCAGCCTTAAGCATAACAAGCATAGGCAGTCAGTAAGCATATAAAAGTACACAACTTGTGCACTGGACGCACCAATTGGCTAGCCCTGAGCCAATTTGGCACTCCTGGTGCATCAGTGCGCATATTAGCACACCAATTGTCCCCCAAACTGCAGTAACCCTTACTTGTGTCAATTGGTCTCCCTCTAAACCAATTGTGCACCTGCAAGGTTGATTGGGCACCTTTGGTGCCAATCACTTGTACTGGGCGTGCTAATTATGGCCTTAGTAGGCCAATTTTGCACCAACCCCCAAAGGTTTGCCTTTGGCTCACCTTTCTTGCCCTTGTTCCTCTTAACCCTCAGAGCTCTCAATCACTCTCCAATTCCTCCTGATTAGCACGAAAATGGCAGCTGTGAGGAGCTTTGAGGTGCTTGCTTCCTTTTTACTGCATGAGCAAGCAGGTGACTAAGCAGCCACTTGCATGCTCAGCAGCTCTGGTGGCAGCACCTCATACTCCCCTTGCCACCACCTGCTTACATCCTTTTAACCAGCCATCACTAATTTTCACCATTCACCAGCACCTACCCTTGGGGAATTACGTTGCTACTTGGCAACCCCCAATTGGCTGCGCCCACATAAGCACCACTGCACCAATTGGCGCACCAATTGGCACAGCAGCGCGCCAATTGCGCACCCATTGCATATAATTATCACCAGCAACCAATCCACAATCTTACAAACCAATTCTCCTACTTCCCTTTTCATCAAGTAAATTGTGCAAGCCCCGGTACACGGGTTACTACAGTTTTCCTCTTCCTCTTCTCTCTTCCCCCTCTTTTCTCTTCTCTCCCCTTTTCTCTCTCGCTTTCTCCTTCTCTCCTCTCTTTTTTCCACTCTTTCTCTCATCTTCTCTTCTCTCATCTTTTCCTCTTCTCCTCTCATCCTCTCTCGTTCTCTTATCTCATCTTTCTTTCTTTCATCTTCCCTCTCTTTCCTCCTCTCTTCTTGTCTCTCCCCTCCTCTCTACTTCTCGCTCTCTCCTTTCTTTTTCTCTACTATTTCTATCTCCCTTTTTCTTCTAATGCAAGTGCACCTAACTCTAAATGATGTGTTTACTTCTTGAATGCAAGTTCTCTCTACTTCTACATGCATGGATGCAAGTGCTTGGATACAAGTGACTCTAGTATGATGCGTGAGCATTGAAAGTTATTCGAGCTAAGGTGAAAGTTAAGCAACTTGAGAAAAAGCGAGTTATCCCATCAAAACTCCAGAAAGCCTCAAAGAGAAGAATTCCCATTGATTATGAACTCAATCATTTCAAACTCTGCCTAGAGCCCCAGGGGTGAACATTCCTTGTTGAAAAAGGTTTGACAGTTGAAGACCCGTAAAGCGAAATCAATGGATAAGTGGATACCCCTTAAAAAATAGATGGAGGAGATGTGCCTAGACGCTCGTTCATGTCTACCCAAGTGAATCGTCTTGAAAGTGAAGTCGTCTACTCCATGGATGCGCCTTGTCAATGGCTACTATCCCCAATTTCCTTTTAGCCTTAACTTTTTCCTAGACTGCCCTTTCGGGTTTTCAATCTAGCAGGCTTGTCCTATCTTTTTCCTAGACCGCCCTTTTGGGTTTTCAATCTAGCAGACTCTTCTTTTTTCCTTTTTTTCTCTTTTTTTCTTTTTTTTTCTTTTCTCATCGTGGGGATAGTAGCCATAGGCACAGAATGCTGAGACCTATGGAGTTTGGGCAAATCATGATCACTCAGGCTGGGTATATTCGGACGACTAATGGAGAGGTGAACTTTCAATCTTAATCGAGAACCAACTAGCTGAGCTATGTCTAAGAGACTATTGGAGAGATGTGCTTTATGATGACCATATTAACAATAAATCTTCATAAGAGAGGCAGACTCGATTGATAACTTCATAAAATACAAGTCAAAGAGAGAAGTCTTACGACTACAAAAGAGGCCCGAATACAATCAACAGTGTGGCATGTCTTTGTGACAACGACTCCAATCTTTCTATTGAATCAATCTGGGAACCACATATTTATAGACCGGGCCCATTTCCGGATTACCTACGTATCTGTGGATGTGGTGTTTTGCTTGAGGTGTTTAAGGTGATAGATTAGATGGAGGGAACACTTGTCTTCTTCATCACAATTTCTTCTTTTCTTCCCGGTTTCTAATGATGGATAGTGAATCAACATTTGGGCACCAAGGTCTTCTCCTTCCTCACTTTTCTCCCTCTCCTTTACTCTTTTTTTTTTCTTTTTTTTAGGGAAACACCTTCACCATCGCCTAGATTGTTTTCATGGTTTATGATCTTGAGGGTGCCCCCTTCTCTCTTTTCCTTTTTTTTTTTCTTCTTTTTTTTCCTTTCTTGAGGAGGATGATATCTTCTTTGAACAGGTGCAATTAGACATAATTCACTTAGAAGCCTAATTCATTTTGGGAAGCAATTTCTAGACAAGTGTTCATGGTGGGTATGATGGGGTCAAAAATGGAGGATGGATTGAATTCGTGTTTGAAAATCGGGTATATGTTCAAAGGTTGGTGTTAAGAACTGTTTGGGAAGTGGGTGGGGGTAGGTGTTTTGAGATTACATCCACAGAATCAGGTCTTCGTAGTTCATTTTTATGGTCCCCTAGATTGATTCAATGGAATACACTCGCAAAATAATTTTTTTTTCTTTGAAAACTTAGGTCAAAAAGATGAATATTCGAAAAAAATGAGACATCCTAGATCGAATTTATACTTGGAAGAACATGTGATGCAATGCCCAATGTATGCAAATGCAAATTACCTAAGACAAGGCAGACTGACTGAGTATATATATCAACTGGGGAAACAACACCGAAAACTCATCATCAGCCTAACCGTGCATACTTCCCTAGGATCAAATCCCACTACGCAATATTGCCCCTGCGCAGAGTTGGCACGGCGGTTCCGCTAACTCAACTTTTGTTTTCATTTATACACATCCTTATATGTTTTTTATTGATTTTTTTTAATTTTTTAAAGAAAAATACCCTATTTACACATACTGGAATCTACAACAATAATAACACAAAAAAATGCACGTACCACTTATTGATTCATTGCGCATGAGATGCTCAGGGTATGTGGCTGGTTGGGGGCTAAAAGATTGCCGCTAAGGAATAGTTTGGCCTACTCACATGTGATAAAAGATATCGCGTGAGGTCCAAGGCCCATTAATCCCTATCATCGCATGAGCAGCGAGAAACCGGTTCACACAAGCCACTATCGCTTAAAGAAAGCATTGTAGCGGACTTCGTTCCCCTGGCCCTCTTACGGTAAAGGCTTAACAACATTTTTCATGAATGCAAGGCAATTATGATGATGCATAAAAAGACATACAAAAATTCAATAATTGCACAAAATTTCTTGAACCCGCAAAATCCCCAGCGGAGTCGCCACCTGTGAATATCCGACCCAAAATCACATGGGCCTAGTCACCTTTCCTTCACAGCTTCTTCATAACTGTCATCCAATATCTTTGGAGTCGCCACACAAATTTTATTAAGGGACTAAAACTTGGGAAAAAATCTTCATATGACTCCATTTAGGCAACCGATTTAGCGAACCAACGATATAGGACCCGGGGGTTCGTCATGGATGGGAAGGTGTTAGGCACCCATCCATGTTGGGGCAAAATCTTGTGCAATCAAAGGTCTATGTATGCCTTGTGCAAGTGGGTGAGTGTGTTCACCAAAGTCAAAATAAAACTAAAAATAAAAGAAAGGGGAGAAGAAGAAGATCTTAACGCGTTTCCGCCGATCTTTCCTTTTTCGCTCCCGATTTTCCCCTAATTCCTCCCTGATTGATCTTAACGCGTAATTAACCCTTAGACTGCTTAGAATCTACCATATTCTTGATTATTACTCCCCCTAAACATCTCCCAATCAATTAATCACACATCATCTTCCCATTTCAAGCTAAAATCATACCAAAAACACTTTTGCTATTAAGGAATGATTCAGCTCTGATTTTCCACGAAAATCAGAGTTAAATTTGTCTGCAAGCAAGATGTTAATGGGCTATGCAACACTGGAGAAAATCTATATCCTATTAAATTGGGCTCTTATATTCACCTTCAACCCAAAAAATAAACATAATTGGGTTTCAGTAAATAAGCGAAACCCATACTTTATAGAATATAATACATTTTAGCAATTTAGTCCCTAATATGATCAAATCACTTCTTCGCACATAAGGGACTTAATTACTCCAATGCATAAATTTTCATGGGTCAAATTCGGGTGTTCATAGTGACGAGGTTGGAGTCGATGAGAATTGTTGGGGGCAAATGCCTCAGAGACCAGGGGCAGATGCCCCTAAGAATAAAGCCAATGAGACGTTGTTAGGGGCTGGTGCCCCAGAAATCAGGGGCAGATGCCCTGAAAGAAGAGTCGAACCAATGAGAGTTGCAAGGGGCAGATGCCCCTAAAAAAGATGGAGTTGATGAGAGTTACCAGGGGCAGGTGCCCCGAGAGAGTTGAACCAATGAGAGTTTCAAGGGGAAGATGCCCCTAAGAAAGATGGAGTTGATGAGAGTTACTAAGGGCAGATGTCCCTAAGCTAGCAGTAGATTTGAGGATATTTGCTAGGGGCAGATGCCCTATTGGTGAAGGAGTTGATGTGTAGATGTCTTAGGGACGAAATCCCGACTTGGATGATGTAGATGAGCCACGGGATGTCTCCCGTTTTCTTTTTGGACCAAGAAAATCCCAAAAGACCCCTTGATGCGGAATTCCCCATGGGAGGTTGATAATTTCCCTAGTTAACACGGATTTGTCGACCCTTTGTTAATGACTTTTGGGATTGGGAAAATCCCAAAAGACCCCTTTGATGCAGAATTCCCCATGGAAGGTAGATAATATCCCTAGTTAACACGGGTTTGTCGACCCTTTGTTAATGACTTTTGGGACCAGAAAAATCCCAAAAGACTCCTTGATGCAGAATTCCACATGGGAGGTAGATAATATCCCTAGTTAACACGGGTTTGTCGACCCTTTGTTAATGACTTTTGGGACCAGGAAAATCCCAAAAGACCCCTTGATGCAGAATTCCCCATAGGAGGTAAACAATATCCCTAGTTAACACGGGTTTTTCGACCCTTTGTTAATGACTTTTGGGGCCAGGAAAATCCCAAAAGACCCCTTGATGCAGAATTCCCCATGGGAGGTAGATAATATTCCTAGTTAACACGGGTTTGTCGACCCTTCGTTAATGACCTTTGGGACCAGGAAAATCCCAAAAGACCCCTTGATGCAGAATTTCCCATGGGAGGTAGATAATATCCCTAGTTAACACGGGTTTGTCGACCCTTTGTTAATGACTTTTGGGACCAGGAAAATCCCAAAAGTAACCTCGGGATGAGATGATTCTTGAGGTGGAGCATGTGATGCTGCAATCATCAGTCCACAACACTCACATTCACGGTCCAAATTCGGTTGTTCCTTACGTTGCTTCGTCCTTAAATTTTAAAGGCTCACCAACGAGGGGCTTCTGTGAACACCCAAATTTGACCCATGAAAATTATACATTGTAGTAGTTAAGTCCCTTAGATGCAAAGAAGTGATTCAAGCACGTTAGGGACAAAATTGCTGCAGTGTACTATATTTTATTAAGTTTGGGCTTTTTTTATTTATTAAAACAAAATTATGTCATTTTTTGGGGTTGAAGGTAAATGTAAGAGCCCAATTTAATAGAATGTAGATTTTCTCCAAAGTAGTACAGCCCGCTAACACCTTGCTTGCAGACAAATTTAGCTCTGATTTTTGTGGAAAATCAGTGTTAAATCATTCCTTAATAAGCAAAAGTGTTTTTGGTATGATTTTGGCTTAAAATGGGAAGATGATGTGTGATTAGTTGATTGAGAGATGTTTAGGGGGAGTGATAATCAAGAATATGACAGATTCTGGGCTGTCTAAGGGTTAATTACGCGTTGAGATCAATCAGGGAGGAATTAGGGGGAAATCAGGAACGAAAAAGGAAAAAACGGTGGAAACGCATAGGCGCGGGCGAACATCTCGGGATGCCCGCCGAGCCTAGGCGGTCTTCCATACATGACCGCCTGGCATGGCGGTCATGCACGTCCTGGAACGCGTTTTCTCCCCAATTTTCGACCGGGATTCGATCCTACGCGTTTTTGGTCAGATCTTCGGCCATTATTCTGATCATTAAGATGGTCCACGACCCTAGGCAGCCCAAAACACTATAAAGAGGACCCTCCCCTCTCACATTTCAACACACACTTTATTGCACAAACACTCTTCCCAAAAGCTTTAAAACTTGGAGAAACTCTATCTCTCCAATCTTAGAAAATCATTCTTTATGCAAAACTCTGGAGGATTTCGTGGGTAGCATCACCTATTGAAGGCAGAAAAGGGGGAATCAAGAGGAGCTTCAATATAGAGTTGAGGTGTGGAAAGAAGTTGGGTACAAGACACAACCCAAATCAAGGAGCTAGAGGAGGACTACAAGAGGTAATTCTAATCTCTTTATTTCTGTTGTGATGCTGATGTTGATGATGATGTTATTGTTGTGATGCTGATGTAAGAACTACGTGGGCTTTGAACCCAGTCGCCGGGGTACATAGGTGGTTTCTAGTGGTGGAAAGTCAAGCCCAATCTTCTTCTTCTCCCCTTCTTTTTATTTTCAATTTTTAATTTGTTTTGGTGAACACACTCACCCACTTGCATAATGTAAGTTTCCCTAAGCTATATGACATTCATATACCAAGCACAACAAGCAGCGAAAGCAAGGAAACTTAACCAAGAACCAAGTGAAGCATGCATAAACCGTATAACAAAATTTACATACCTTGTTCGGTTGAGGTCTTTCACCCAACTGTAGAATAGAATCAGCTAGAGCCAGACAAAAGCCTCGGCCCTCTACGGTATCCACACGAACCGTGATCAGCTTGGAGTCATCACACGAGTCAAGCCTCAAGCACCCCAGACTGATGTGCTAGCAAGAGTAAACCGGGGCTATGTGTTTTTGGGTGTTTTGTTCCCTTCCTTCTTTCACAAAGAAGAAGAGAGGTTGAGAGGATGATGGAGAGATCTGAAAACTGATGCCAAGAGAGGAGAAAACATGAGTGATCAGATCACACACACACTTCACCCACTCACATGATGCATAAGGCTAAAGGAGACAATGGTGGCCAACATATTTGGCCTACCTCCCACTAAATTATGTCATCACATAATAATCTATGCACCAATCCTTATCAACATCTCACACCACTAAAATCTGGTCAATGAATCAGATATTTATTGAACCAAAAATGACCCTGGTTCAACCATGGTCCAACAACGGTCCAACCACGGTCCAACCACACCCGGTCTAACCATGGTCCAACCACGGTTCAACCACCTGCTCGAATCAACAATTCTATGTGTGTGACCCTGTAGGCACTTGTAACGTCCGGAAATAATTGTAAAATTCTCATTTTACAATTATAAACAAAGAGCGGCGTCTAGCAACACATCATTGCTACCCGAACGTCAAGATCAGTACTGATTCTCTATGCCTCGGAATATGTCATCGTCCCTTCGTCCCATTATCAAGATTAAACCGAGACATGGAATATGTCATTCTCGTATATGTTTAATCTATGTTTCTTGATCCCCGACTTAACTGTATAAAACAGATACCCGTGATATCACCATATCACCTAATCCGAGCATGGCCATGCATTTAACAGTTCAACTCTATCAAGAAAACATCCAATAATATACCCGTTATATGGGTCGGACGAATCCCCTCTTGATCAATCAAAACCCACTACATACTCGTCATATACCCAATGATTACCCTTATGTCCACCCAGTTACGGATGACTAGGAATAATATCAAAGTACATGATTCATATGTTGGATACCTTGACGATCTCAGGTCGGAGGACAATACATCTATAAGAACCACTAATGACATACATATAACGTTCCATGTAGGGTTCTTATGTGGGTCGGTCCAGTCCACAAGTTCTCCAACTTGTACCCGTATGAAGAATTCATATCACATATGCAATTCTCAACATAAGCTAGTCTTAATTTATTATTACAATCCATCCGTAATAATAATCGACTAGGGACATTTAAGAATATGAAATATTCTAGGGTTATAAGTATGTGCAAGCGTTTATCTCATAAACGATACTTATTGGAATAACCTTAATGTGTATACGTGACTACAGATAATCATCCATGATTGACTTTTAGGCATATTACACTAACATTCTCCCACTTGCACTAAAGCCAATCATCCATATATCTCATACATGTGGATCTAGCATGACCATCATGCTTCCGCTGCATGAGAGACTCAGTCAAAAGATCTGATACATAGTTCTCAAACAGAACTTTGTACAGCCACAGTTGTAGAAACGGCAACTGTTTCTTGCCTGGAACTCTTCCAGCAAACACCGCCACATCCAAGACAAAAACACGTAAATTAATTGCGATATAAAATCATCCCTGTCAGTTTGGAAGCAAGCATCTTTGTAGCACTTTACAACAAGCCCATCAACACTTCCGTGAACCAGGAATGCATCCTTAGTGCTTCTCAAGTACTTAAGGATATATAACTACTGTCCAGTGACTTTCACCGGGATCAGATTGGCATCTGCTCGTGACACTCAAAGCATAAGCGCATTCGGTCGAGTACATAATATGGCATACTTGATAGATCCTATTGCCGAAGCACAAGGGATCTTACTCATCCGCTCTCTCTCTCTAATCGTACTAGGACATTGACTCTTTGAGAGAGATATGCCTTGTGACATGGGCAAGAAAACCTTCTAGGAATCTTGCATGCTAAACGCCTTTAGCACCCTGTCAACATATGTACTGCGACTTAGCCCGAGAAGCCTTTTGGATCTATCTCTATAGATCTTTATACCTAACACTTGGATAGCTCCTCCTGAGTCGTTCATTGAGAAATTCTTTCCTATCCAAGTCTTTACAGACTGTAGTGTCGGAATATAATTCCCAATAAGTAGGATGTCGTCGACCTACAGCAACAAGAAAACAATAGTGCTCCCACTAACCTTTTGTGAACACATGAATCATCTTCACTTCTAATGCAATCATATTCTTTGATTACATTATTAAAACGAAGATTCCATCTCCTTGAAGCTTGCTTTGGTCCACCAATGGACCTTCGCAACTCGCAGCTATAACCAATAGAATCCGGATGGATTTAACTATGGCGACTGGTGAGAAGGTTTCATCATAGTCAGTACTATGAACTTGCTTGAAACCTTTCGCAACCAATTGCCCTTTAAAGGTAATCGCGTTACCATCCATGTCGGTCTTTCACAAAGACCCACTTGCACCCTATAGGTTTTACCCTTTCAGGTGGATCAACCAAGGTCCATACCTTGTTTTTCATACATGGATTCCATTTCCAAATTCATGGCTTCTAGCCACTTCTTGGAGTCCGGACCCGTAATGGCCAGCTGATAGGAAGTGGGCTCATCCTTAATTATGAGCATCACGTCTCCGGTATGAGTCACGAGAAACCCATATTTCTCAGGCTCATACTGAGTCCTATCTGACCTACGCGGTCCATGTGTTACAGGAATAGGATTCTCATCCACAACAACTTGTGGATCCTGTCCTTTGTTCCATCTCAGCCTCTTTATCTCGAACTTCTTCGAGTTCTATTTTCCTCCCACTGATTCTTCTAGAAATAGACACTTTTTCTAGAAAAATAGCATTCTGAGCCACAAACACTTTGTGCTCTAAAGGATTATAGAAATGATACTCTTTAAGGTATCATACAAAAGGCACTTGTCAGATTTAGGGTCGAGTTTATCTGATGCTTCACGTCTCACGTAAGCCTCACAACCCTAAGTCCTCATAAAAGACAAATTGGGACGCTTCCCAATCCATATCTCATATGGTGTCTATCCAACCGATTAGATGGAACACGGTTAAGTGAAATGCAGCACTCAATAATGCATGTCCTTAAAAGGAAATAGAAGGTCAGCTTGACTCATCATAGAACGAACGATGTCCAACAAGGTTCGGTTCCTCCTAATAGATACACCATTTGATGAAGTGTACTCGGAGGAGAAATTTGTGATACTATACCACAGCACTTTAGATGATCAAGATACTCTCGGCCTAAGTATTCACCTCCTCGATCTTATCGAAGTATCTTAATACTTTTCCGAGTCAATTCTGTACTTCATTCTTGAATTCTTTGAACTTTTCAAAGGATTCCGACTTGTGTCTCATTAGATACACATAGTCGTATCTACTGAAGTCATCAGTAAATGTAATGAAGTATTGAAAACCACCTCTAGCCTGTGTAGACATAGATCAGCATACATCAGTATGTATTAGACCTAGCAACTCCTAGACTCTTCACCTTTACCCGTAAAGGAAGCCTTAGTCATTTTGCCTAATAAACATGACTCATATGTCTCATATGATTCAAAATCAAGTGAGTCTAAAAATCCAACTTTATGGAGTTTAGGAATACGAGTCTCGTTTATATGGCCCAAACGACTATCCAGAGACAGGTTTCACTAGAATCATTTATTCTAACCTTCTTCGTATTAACGTTATAGACAGGCGTTTACAGGTTTAGAACATGCAAACCATCGTTAAAAATGCACCACCATAATCAATTTCTTTGAAATAAATAGAACAACAATTGTTCTCTATTATCAATGAAAAAACTTTTCTTGTCTATACAAGACACAGAAATCAAATTCCTGCTTATGGTAGGCACATAATAACAATTGTCCAGTTCTAAAACCAAACCATTCGGTAAGGATGGATAGAAAGTCCCTACGGCTAATGTAGCAACTCTTGCTCCAATTCCGAGGTATAGGTCTATCTCATCCTTAGCCAATCTCCCACTCTTTCTCAGTTCCTTCACATTTCCTCAAATGTGAGAACCACATCCAGTATCTTATACCCGCAATGCAGAGGTAGAGATATTAGCCTCTATAACAAAATACCTAAAGCGGAAGTCTCACTTCCCTTCTGCTTCTTTACCTCTTCAAGGTAAACAGGACAATTGCGTTTCTAAAGGCCTGGTTTGTTGCAACGGAAACAATTTCCTTCTTTGCAACACCACCCATGGGTTTTAGCACATGAGAATAAGAAGATGCACATGCACCAAACCTTTTGGTACATTACTTTTTTTTTCTCTAACTTTACTTTACCCTTTCCTTTGCCAAGGATGTAAGTTTCCGAAAGCAATATGACATTCATATAGCACGAAGAACACGCAGCGGAAACACAGAAACTAAACCAAGAGCCGCATGTGAAGCAACATAAACCGTATAACAAAATTACATACCTGGAAGATTAGGATCTTTCACCTAACTCGTGTATGGAATCAGCAAGAGCAAGACAACGGCCTGGCTCCTCTACGGTATCCACACGAACCGCGATCAAGGTGGAATCGCCACACGATCCAACTTCCGAGCTCTCCCGGACTGATGTGCTAGCAACAGATTTCTGGGAGCCTTGTGTGGTGTTTCTCTTGTTTCTCAAACAAGAGTGTGTGTATATGATTTTTCTCTCAAGCTCTCAAGGCTGAGCTCTAAGCTCTAAAAACTCAGAGAAGGGAAGGGAAGAGAGGAAGTGGCAAGTGTGATCAGATCACCCACAACCCCACAATGCCATAATGCATTAGTTAATCCCAAAGTGGCCAACACCTTGGCCCTAATAAGTGGTATATTGGTGACCTTGTCCACCATTGTGCATTATCAGATAATACACATCACATGGCACTAAAGGGGCTCAATAATGCTGACATTCAGCAAACCAACCACCCAAAAACGACCCTGGTTCAACCACGGTCCAACCACACCCCGGTCGAACCATGGTCCAACCACGGTTCAACCACCTGCTCGAATCGACGGTTCTATGTGTGTGACCCTGTAGGCACTTGTAACGTCCGGAAATAATTGTAAAATCTCATTTTACAATTATAAGCAAAGAGCGGCGTCTAGCAACACATCATTGCTACCCGAACGACAAGATCAGTACTGATTCTCTATGCCTCGTAACATGTCAACGTCCTTTCGTCCTATTATCAGATTAAACCGTGACATGGAATATGTCAATCTCGTATATGTTTGGTCTCGGTTTCTTGATCCTAGAGTTAACTGTGTAAAACGGATACCAATGATATCACCATATCATAATCCGAGCACGGCCGTGCATTTACAGTTCAACTCTATCAAGAAACCATCCGATAATATACCCGTTCTATGGGTTGGACAAATCCCCTCTGGATCGTACAAAACCCGCTACATATTACATCATATACCCAATGATTACCCTTATGTCCACCCAGTTACGGATGACTAGGAATAATATCAAAGTACATGACTCATATGTTGGGAACCTTGACGATCTCAGGTCAAAGGACAACAAATCAATAAGTAACGCTATCGACAAACACATAACGTTCCATGTAGCGTTCTTATATGGGTCGGTCCGGTCGACAAGTTCTCCAACTTGTACCCGTATGTAGAATTCATATCACATATAAATTCTCAACATACGCTAGTCTTAATTTATTATTACAACCCATCCATAATAATAACCGACTAGGGACATTTAAGAATATATCAAATATTCTAGGGTTATAAGTATGTGCAATCGTTTATCTCATAAACGATACTTATTGGAATAATCTTAAAGTGTATGTTCATGACTATAAATAAACATCCATGATTGGCTTTTGGGCATATTACACTAACAATCTCCCACTTGCACTGAAGCCAATCATCTATGTATCTCATACATGTGGATCTAGCATGACCATCATGCTTCCGTTGCGTGAGAAGATAAGACAAAGCATCTGCTACATTGTTCCCAAAAGGAACTATACACAGCCTCAGTTGTAGAGTCGGTAATTGTTCTTGCTTGGATCTCTTCCAGCTCACAATACTACCTCCAAGACAAAAACACATAACCTGATTGCGATCTAAAATCATCCCTATCGGTTTGGAAACGAGCATCTTTGTAACACTTTACAACATGCCCATCAATGCTTCCGTAAACCAGGAATGCATCCTTAGTGCTTCTCAAGTACTTAAGGATATTTAACCGTTGTCCAGTGACTTTCACCGGGATCAGATTGGCATCTGCTTGTGACACTCAAAAACATAAGTGACATGGGCAAGAAACCTTCCTTGGTATCTTTGCATGCGAAATCCCTTTAGCACCTTGTCAATTTATGTACTCTGACTTAGCCCGAGAAGCCTTTTGGATCTATCTCTATAGATCTTTATACCTAACATTTAGGTAGCTCCTCCTAAGTCCTTCATTGAGAAATTCTTTCCTAACCAAGTCTTTTACAGACTATAGTGTTGAAATATCATTCCCTTTGAATAAGATGTCGTCAACATACAGCAACAAGAAAACAATAGTGCTCCCACTAACCTTCTTGTAAACACATGATTATCTTCACTTTTGATGAAACCAAACTCTTTGATTACATCATTAAAACGAAGATTTCAACTCCTAGAAATTTGTTTCAATCCATAAATGGATCTTTGCAACCTGCATACCATATCTCATAATCATGGTACGTAGCTACAGCCGATAGAATCCGGATGGATTTATCCATGGCGACTGGTGAGAAAGTTTCATCATAGTCAATACCACGAACTTACATGAAACCTTTCACAACCAATTTGCACCCTATGGGTTTTACCAATCACATTACCATCCATGTCGGTCTTTCACAAAGACCCATTTGCACCCTATGGGTTTTACCCCTTCGGGTGGCTCAACCATGGTCCATACCTTGTTTTCATACATGGATTCCATTTTCGAATTCACGGCTTCTTAGCCACTTCTTGGAGTCCAGACCCGTAATGGCCAGCTGATAGGAAGTGGGCTCATCATCACCTATGAGCAACACGTCTCCAGTATGAGTCATAAGAAATCAGTATTTCTCAGGCTCATACCGTGTCCTATCCAACCTACGCGGCCCTTGTGTTTTAGGCACAGGATTCTCATCCACAACAATTTGCGGATCCTGTCCTTGTTCCATCTCAGCCTCTAAATCTCGAACTTCTTCGAGTTCTATTATCCTCCCACTGATTCTTCTAGAAATAAACTCCGTTTCTAGAAAAATAGCAGTCCGAGCCACAAACACTTTGTACTCTATGGGATTATAGAAATAATACCTTTTAAGGTATCATACAAAAGGCAGTTGTCTGATTTAGGTTCGAGTTTATCTGATGCTTCACGTCTCACGTAAGCTTCACAACCCTAAATCCTCGTAAAAGACAAATTGGGACGCTTCCCAGTCCATATCTCATATGATGTCTTTTCGACCAACTTAGATGGAACATGTTTAAAGGTAAATGCAGCACTCAATAATGTATGTCCCCAAAACAAGATAGAAAGTCAGCTTGACTCATCATAGAACGAACCATGTCTAACAAGATTCTGTTCCTCCTTTCGCATACCCCATACCATAGGCGTACCCGGTTATGGTAGGTACATAACAGCAATTGTCCAGTTCTAAAACCATAACCCTTGGTAAGAATAGATAGTGAATCCCTACGGCTAATGTAGCAACTCTTGCTGCAATTCAGACATGTAGGTCTATCTCATCCTTATCCTATCTCTTACTCTCACTCATTTCCTTCACATTTCCACAAATGTGAGAACCACATCTGGTATCTAATACCCATGATACAGAGATAGAGATATTAGTCTTTATAACAAAATACATGAAGCGAAAGTCTCACTTCCCTTCTGCTTCTTTACCTTTTCAAGGTAAACAGGGCAGTTGTGTTTCCAATGGCCTGATATATTGCAACGGATACAATTTCCTTCTTTTGCAATACCACCCGAGGGTTTCAGCACATGAGAATAAGAAGAGGCACATGCACCAAACCCTTTGGTACATTTCTTCTTCTTGTCAAACTTTGCTTTACCCTTTCTTTCACTAAGGAAACTAAGATCCTCATGGCTCTCAATGCTTCAAATCATTTTCAGCACATGAGGTCTCACGGGTGATGAATTAGCCATCTCGCATTGGAACAATGCCTTAGAGGTCTCATACCTCTCATGCTTTGCTTGCTCTCTCTCTGAAGAGCATTTTAGGTGTTCGATCATATCGAACGCACCCATGTTCTCATCTTGCTTCTGAAGCTCAGAGGCCATGGCAATTAGCATAAGGCATACAACATCCAATGCATCACCAACATGCTTCTCACAATAGGCGCCAATTCATTAAGAACAGGCCCTTCAAGGACATACAAATTTTTCTTGTTTGAAGGCTATCCTCAAAATGTGATGTCACTCTAGGAAACTATTCCTATTCAGCTTGACCTTCAAAAGGACCAATCGCAATAAAAGGTGCTAGTGTGTTGTGTCTTGGTAATACTACAACAAAGATCAACTCACACAAATAAGAGTCATGCATACAAATCATTTAATAAGGAATTCTATTAAATGTGCTCCTACTATATAAATCAAGACAATTATATAAGTAGGCCAAAATCCATATTTCACTACAACATAAGTCAGCGAGGGCTGATTGCCTACATCATAGCTATTTAGGTAGACAACTCTTGTCAATTACATCTCTATGTAACTCTTAGATAGTTGAGTGAACAACACCTTGTCCAAGTATATCTTATAGACATTCCTCAACCCTTGCCTCTAGGTCCTTAATCCTATTAAGATAACCTAGTTAAGTCCACACCCACAATAAGCAGTCGAGATATTACAATTATCCACTCGCACCTTCCTAGAATAAACATTGGCACCTTTGCGAGGGAAAAACCTACCAAGTGTTGATCTTAGGCTTGATGAGTGCTTATCATGGAAGGCAATTAAAGAACTTAATATTTTTCATCAACATATAATTCCAACACATCACATGCTTGTTCTTGATAAATCATACATTGATGTCATGTAAGTTTGAAACCAAAATACATGATAACATCGATGTTACCATTTGGAAGAACGATGTTGTGAGAATCTGATTCTCCCCAACAACTTGGCAGTAGCTCAATAACATCGATGTTCAACTGTTAAATATTGATGTTGTTGAGATTCTTGAACTCCAAACTATTTGGCAGTAGCTCAATAACATTGATGTTGAACTTTCAAACATCAATGTTGTTGAGATTCTGAAAGTTCAAGATTTTGGCAGTACTCAGTATTTCAGACATATCCAGAGCTGTAGAGTGCGGATTTGTGCAAACTTGGTGTCCCTGGAAAGCTAAGAAGTATAGCTACAACTTTAATGTTCAGGCCAGACACCAATTTAGCCTCCTTATGCCCCGAATTCGCAGTTCAAGCCACTGGTCTTTACAACATCGATGTTGAACCCTTCAACATCGATGTTTAAGGTGGCAGAATGTCCAAAACATCGATGTTGACACCTCAACATCGATGTTTGAGGTTTCTGGAGTGCTGAACATCGATGTTTAACATTTAAACATCGATGTTTGAAGTTTCTGGAACTCCAAAATTGGGCAGTAGCTCAACAACATCGATGTTTAACAATAAAACATCGATGTTGTGAGTTCAAGTTTTGGCAGTAGCACAATAACATCGATGTTTTCTGAATTCTGGAACTTTAAATAATTTGGCCGAGCTTAAATAACATCGATGTTCAACTCTTAAACATCGATGTTGTTGAGTCTTTGCATGAGAACATCGATGTTTGTGACACAACATCGATGTTTTGAAGATTTGGCCGAGGCCAATCAACACGCCAACATCGATGTTGGTCACACCAACTTCGATGTTATGGCCAAACATCCCTTGAAAGACAATCGCTCGAAACACAAACCGATACTCGGTTTTACTTAGTCGAACTCTTCGACCTACTGCCATAAACATCTTGATTGATATCTCATACCAATCAAGTGCTCATTGTCAAAAACTTTTGACAAATCAACCTGAACGACATATATCACATATATACGCAATTGAATACAATATAGCATGATCATGATCTATCACATAGAACATATCATGTATATTTACTAGAAACATGTCAAACATATGCATATATATATGGCAAATAGCAAATACCAAAACAAACTCAGCATACCGTTTGACAATACAAAAACACATCATGTTCAGAATCACTTAGCATATCTCACACACAAAATAATTCCTACACATGCTTAGATGATCATATCTCATATGCATCACCTATACGGTTTAGAGCTTCACAAGAAGGCTCCGCTACCACTATAAGTTTCCGAAAGCAATATGACATTCATATAGCACGAAGAACACGCAGCAGAAACACGAAAACTAAACCAAGAACCACATGTGAAGCAACATAAACCGTATAACAAAATTACATACCTGGAAGATTAGGATCTTTCACCTAACTCGTGTATGGAATCAGCAAGAGCAAGACAACGGCCTGGCTCCTCTACGGTATCCACACGAACCGCGATCAAGGTGGAGTCGTCACACGATCCAACTTCTGAGCTCTCCCTGACTGATGTGCTAGCAACAGATTTACGGGAGCCTTGTGTGGTGTTTCTCTTGTTTCTCAAACAAGAGTGTGTGTATGTGATTTTTCTCTCAAACTCTCAAGGCTGAGCTCTAAGCTCTGAAAACTCAGAGAAGGGAAGGGAAGAGAGGAAGTGGCAAGTGTGATCAGATCACCCACAACCCCATAATGCCATAATGCATTAGTTAATCCCAAAGTGGCCAACACCTTGGCCCCAATAAGTGGCATATTGATGACCTTGTCTACCATTGTGCATTATCAGATAACACACATCACATGGCACTAAAGGGGCTCAATAATGCTGACATTCAGCAAACCAACCACCAAAAAACGACCCTGGTTCAACCCTGGTCCAACCACGGTCCAACCACACCCCGGTCGAACCGTGGTCCAACCACGGTTCAACCACCTGCTCGAACCGACGGTTCTATGTGTGTGACCCTGTAGGCACTTGTAACGTCCGACAATAATTGTAAAATCTCATTTTACAATTATAAGCAAAGAGCGGCGTCTAGCAACACATCATTGCTACCCGAACGACAAGATCAGTACTGATTCTCTATGCCTCGTAACATGTCATCGTCCTTTCGTCCTATTATCAGATTAAACCGAGACATGGAATATGTCAATCTCGTATATGTTTAATCTCGGTTTCTTGTTCCTTGAGTTAACTGTGTAAAACGGATACCAATGATATCACCATATAATAATCCGAGCACGGTCGTGCATTTACAGTTCAACTCTATCAAGAAACCATCCGATAATATACCCGTTCTATGGGTTGGACGAATCCCCTCTGGATCATACAAAACCCGCTACATATTACATCATATACCCAATGATTACCCTTATGTCCACCCAGTTACGGATGACTAGGAATAATATCAAAGTACATGACTCATATGTTGGGAACCTTGACGATCTCAGGTCAAAGGACAACACATCAATAAGTAACGCTATCGACAAACATATAACGTTCCATGTAGCGTTCTTATGTGGGTCGGTCCGGTGGACAAGTTCTCCAACTTGTACCCGTGTGTAGAATTCATATCACATATAAATTCTCAACATACGCTAGTCTTAATTTATTATTACAACCCATCCATAATAATAACCGACTAGGGACATTTAAGAATATATCAAATATTCTAGGGTTATAAGTATGTGCAATCGTTTATCTCATAAACGATACTTATTGGAATAACCTTAAAGTGTATGTACATGACTATAAATAAACATCCATGATTGGCTTTTGGGCATATTACACTAACAAAGGAAACCAAGACCCTCAAGGCTCTCAATGTATCTAATCATCTTGAGCACATGAGGTCTAACGGGTGATAACTTAGCCATCTTGCATTGGAACAATGCCTTAGAGGTCTCTTACCACCCATGCCTTACTTGCTCTCCTCAGAGCATTTTCAGGTGTTTGATCATATCGAACGCCCACATGTTCTCATCTTGCTTCTGAAGCTCAAAGTCCATGGCAATTAGCATAAGGCAAGCAACATCCAATGCATCATCAACATGCTTCTCACAAGCATCTACTTCTGCCCCTAGAAGCATTAGGTGCCAATTCATTAAGAACAGGCCCTTCAAGGACATACAAATTTTTCTTGTTTGAAGATTATTCTCAAAATGTGATGCCACTCTAGGAAACTATTCCTATTTAGCTTGTCCTACTCAAGGACCAATCGCAATAATAAGTGCTAGTGTTTTGTGCCATGGTAATTCTACAACAATGATCAACTCACACAAATAATAGTCATACATACAAATCATTTAATAAGGACTTCTATTAAATGTGCTCCTACTACATAAATCAAGACAATTATATAAGTAGGCCAAGATCCATATTTCACTACAACATAAGTTAGCTTTGGCTGATAAACTTATATCATAGCTATTTAGGTAGACAACTCTAGTCAATTACATCTCTATGCAACTCTTGGATAGTTAAGTCCACACCCACAATAAGACATTCCTTAACCCTTGCCTCTAGGTCCTTAATCCTATTAAGATAACCTAGTTAAGTCCACACCCACAATAAGCAATCGAGATATTACAATTATCCACTCGCACCTTCTTAGGATAAACAATGGCACCATGCTTTGGTAGAGAACTACCAATTGTTGATCTTAAGCTTGATGAGTGCTTATCATGGAAGGCAACTAAGAACTTAATATTTTTCATCAACATATAATTCCAGCACATCAAATGCTTGTTCTTGATAAATCATACATTGATGTCATGTAAGTTTGGAAACCAAATACATGTGAATATCGATGTCTAACTTAAACATCAATGTTTTGAGAATCTGATTCTCCTAACTACTTGGCAGCACTTAGTATTTCGGCCATATCCAGAGCTGTAGAGCTTGGATTTGTGCAAACTTGCTATCCCTGGAAAGCGAAGAAGTAGAGCTACAACTTTGATGTTCAAGCTAGACACCAATTCGGCCTCCTTTGCCCCAAATTCGCTGTTGAAGTCACTGGTCTCCACAACATCGATGTTGAACCCTTCAACATTGATGTTTGGAGTTTGCGAATCCGAAAAACATCGATGTTGGAAGTCAAACATAGATGTTGAAGGTTGCCGAACCCTCAAAACATCGATGTTGACCATGAAACATCGATGTTGGAGGATGCCGAAGCCACAAAACATCGATGTTGACACCTAAACATCGATGTTTGAGTGCTTGAACTCCAAACCATTTGGCAGTAGCTCAAGAATATCGATGTTGGACACTTCAACATCGATGTTTTGAGTGTTCTGAAGGTTCAAGATTGGGCAGTAGCTTTATAACATCGATGTTGTACATAAACATCGATGTTTTGACCTTTTGGAACTTAATAACATCGATGTTGGAACTTCAACATCGATGTCATTTGAATTCTGGAAATTCACACCAACTTGGCCGAGCTCAAATAACATCGATGTTTACATTTAAACATCGATGTTGATGAGTCCTTTGCATGAGAACATCGATGTTGGTCACCCAACATCGATGTTGTAGTGTTTCGGCCGAAGCCAATCTTCATGCCAACATCGATGTTGATCACACCAACATCGATGTTATGGCCAAACTTTACATGAACGACAATCGTTCAATACACAAACCGACACTCGGTTTTTCTTAGTCGAACCCTTCGACCTACTGCCATAAAAATCTTGATTGATATCTCATACCAATCAAGTGCTTGTTGTCAAAACACTTTTGACAAATCAACCTCAACAACTTATGCATCATATATACACAATTGAAGACAATAACACATGATCATGCTTTATCACATAGAACATATCGTGTACATCTACTAAAACATATCAAACATATGCATAAATTTGTATGGCTAACTTCATACACCAAAACAAACTCAGCATATCTTTTGACAATACACAAACACATCATGTTCAAAATCACTTAGCATATCTCATACACAAAATGATTCCTCCACATGCTAAGATGATCATATCACATATGCATCACCTATACGGTTTAGAACTTCACAAGAAGGCTCCGCTCCCACTGTAAGTTTCCCTAAGCTATATGACATTCATATACCAAGCACAACAAGCAGCGGAAGCAAGGAAACTTAACCAAGAACCAAGTGAAGCATGCATAAACCGTATAACAAAATTTACATACCTTGTTCGGTTGAGGTCTTTCACCCAACTGTAGAACAGAATTAGCTAGAGCCAGACAAAAGCCTCGCCCCTCTACGGTATCCACACGAACCGTGATCAGCTTGGAGTCGTCACACAAGTCAAGCCTCGAGCACCCCGGACTGATGTGCTAGCAAGAGTAAACCGGGGCTAAGTGTTTTTGGGTGTTTTGTTCTCTTCCTTCTTTCACAAAGAAGAAGAGAGGTTGAGACGATGATGGAGAGGTCTGAAAACTGATGCCAAGAGAGGAGAAAACGTGAGTGATCAGATCACACACACACTTCACACACTCACATGATGCATAAGGCTAAAGGAGACAATGGTGGCCAACATATTTGGCCTACCTCCCACTAAATTATGTCATCACATAATAATCTATGCACCAATCCTTATCAACATCTCACACCACTAAAATCTGGTCAATGAATCAGATATTTATTGAACCAAAAACGACCCTGGTTCAACCATGGTCCAACAACAGTCCAACCACACCCGGTCCAACCACGGTCCAACCACGGTTCAACCACCTGCTCGAATCAACGATTCTATGTGTGTGACCCTGTAGGCACTTGTAACGTCCGGCATTTTACAATTATAAGCAAAGAGCGGCGTCTAGCAACACATCATTGCTACCCGAACGACAAGATCAGTACTGATTCTCTATGCCTCGGAATATGTCATCGTCCCTTCGTCCCATTATCAAGATTAGACCGAGACATGGAATATGTCAATCTCGTATATGTTTAATCTATGTTTCTTGATCCCCGACTTAACTGTATAAAACGGATACCCGTGATATCACCATATCACCTAATCCGAGCGTGGCCATGCATTTAACAGTTCAACTCTATCAAGAAAACATCCAATAATATACCCGTTATATGGGTCGGACGAATCCCCTCTTGATCAATCAAAACCCACTACATACTCGTCATATACCCAATGATTACCCTTATGTCCACCCAGTTACGGATGACTAGGAATAATATCAAAGTACATGATTCATATGTTGGATACCTTGACGATCTCAGGTCGGAGGACAATACATCTATAAGAACCACTAATGACATACATATAACGTTCCATGTAGGGTTCTTATGTGGGTCAGTCCAGTCCACAAGTTCTCCAACTTGTACCCGTATGTAGAATTCATATCACTTATGCAATTCTCAACATACGCTAGTCTTAATTTATTATTACAACCCATCCGTAATAATAATCGACTAGGGACATTTAAGAATATGAAATATTCTAGGGTTATAAGTATGTGCAAGCGTTTATCTCATAAACGATACTTATTGGAATAACCTTAATGTGTATACGTGACTACAGATAATCATCCCTGATTGACTTTTGGGCATATTACACTAACACACAAGGCATACATGAACCTTTAATTGCACAAGATTTCGCCCCAACATGGATGGGTGCCTAACACCTTCCCATCCATGACGAACCCCCGGGTCCAATATCTTTGGTTCGCTAAACCGGTTGCCTAAATGGAGTCACTTGAAGGGGTTTTCCCAAGTTTTAGTCCCTTAATAAAATTTGGGTGGCGACTCCAAAGATATTGGATGACGGTTATGAAGAAGGTGTAAAGGAAAGGTGAATAGGCCCAAGTGATTTTGGGTCGGGTATTCACAATATTATTCTGAATTTTTTGTTATCAGTTATGACTTATGTATTGAGTGATTTTCAAGTGTGTTTATAGGTGGTGTGCCACCAGAGAGAGTCTCTAAACCGAGCCAAAGGCTCATAGGAACACATGATATTGGCATAACAACACATATCATAAAACAAGGCAATACCAGCCCATAAATAGTCAACATGGCATTATCAGCTCATAATAAATAGCATGGCATTATCAGCTTATCACAATTAAGATGGCATCGAAGCACATACACAGTCAAACACACAACACAGCTAACACATGTATCAGAACAAGCTAAACCAGGCATAAAATGCTTGCGGCACAAAATCATTTACCAAACTATGTACCAAACCTATCAACCTGTGTACCGCAGGCAGTAAAGCATATCAAGGTTTATATGTCCTCACCTTGGCCATAATAATTGCCTCAGAAATTAAGCCTTGTCCTGCCTCGACATATCCTATATCCGTAAGGTCCTACGAATACATACACCACATAAGATGTTTATTTATAACAACTAAATAAATGCATGCCAACTACATGATCCCGAGTTTAACCCAAACACTTCTTATAATTCTCACCGAACCCATGCATCATATCTATAGTCCTTTAGTCCAATTATCTAACAATACTCCAAAAGCCCCAACTTATTTATCAAGTCAACCATTGGGCCTAAAACCCAATTCATGGATTAATCTTTGTTTTAGGCCTGAAACCCATCTCAAGTAAATTACTCATTGTTAGGCCTAAAGTTAACACACTTAAAGCCTAACTAAGTCCAAATATCACTTGGGCCAAAGCCCACATCATCTTTGGGCCTAAAGCCCAAACCATCAAATCCATTATGGAACCCACATATGTCTTTCGGCACAAAGCCCACTCTTATTAAGTCCAATTGTTATATTTGGGTTGTAACACTTTATTACTGGGCTTGGACCCGATTTAGTCTAACTCCCATTTAAGGTTTTTACCCGAGCCTGAGTTACCGTCCTAAAGGTTCTACCTGTGTCAGACAAACCGGCCACATTCTACTCATACCCTACTCTCAGTTTCTACTATACACCATTTATTACATAAACCAATCCGAATAATTAATACATGCCGTGTTTAGAATTCAAAAATATACATCTTCGGAAGTAAATACCGTGAAATCCCATAGAAGAAAACTGCTCCACCGAAACCGAGCTGACTCGCCGGATGACTACCAGATTCCGGCAGCAACCTCGCCGGAAATTCTGCAACTACCCCAGAAACAACCTCCAAAATCGCCCCTAATGATTCTGTCAAATCGAAACATGCTTAGCAACAGCAACACAACACACACTTACCAGCACAGAACCTAAAAAACGAATTGAAAAGGGAAAAGACAAGGCCGGATCCTTACCGGAACACCAATCGATCCCCAACAGCAACAGATCCCCGAACCCACACACTTGTTCTCCACCAACAACTGCCGAACACACAAAAACCCGAGCTTCACAATGCCGAGCCCGAAAAAAGGAACCACCACGACATCCACCGCCATGAACAACAACACCGAACAAACAACAAAGACAACACCCGATTCGGGTTAGATTCATGACAACAGAACCCTGACTTCGTCTGGGTAACAAGGTTCAGAGGAAAAGAAGAAAAAAAAAAGGAATAGGGGACAGGGCTTACCGACAGTAGTGACGGAAACGCACCTCAAGCGTCAAGCCCCGAACACCCACGAGAACAGAGCCCGACAAATTCCCCACGAACCCTCCGTCGACTCTTGTTAGTGGCAGTGGTGGCTCATGAGGAAGAAGAAGATAGCAAGGGGTGGCAGTGGTGTGTGGCTAAAGAGGAAGAAAGAAAAAACGAAAAGGAGAAGACAAGAGAGAGCGAGCAAGCGGCGGCAACCAGGTAGAGAAGGAAAAAAAGAAAAGAAAGAAAGAAAAGAGGAAAAGAAAGAAAGAAGTTTTAGGGTTGGCCGGCTCAGTCTCAAAACGACACCGTTTCGGACTGAGGCGCGGTCAACCTGCATCAGTCAACTCGGGTTTTTTTTTTAAACCCAAAATGATGTAGTTTTACTAAAGCTACGCACAAGCTTAGTTTCCAACTCCGAAACCCGATTTAACTCCAACGAAAGCTAAACAAAGAAGGAACCCGACATAAACTCAATAATTCGAGGTAAATAAATACCATTAGGTCCAAAACTCCGAAACTTTCGAGGGTAAAATTGGAAATAAAATTCCAAAAATTCTATAATAAAATTATGAAAAATCGGGGCGTTACATGGTTTTTGCAAAATCAAGAGTTGTGAATCCTAGTCAAAAGAGAGGTGAGGGATTCAACCTGAGAATAACAAACATGAGGGTAGTTAACTAAGAGGCCCAGTCATGAAGGTATTTAGACATGATAGAAACCAGAGAGGAGTGAATCTGACTAGAAATGAAGGAGTCCAGTCAAAGCCAAAGACCTAGTCTTTGCAAACCTAAGAGGAACCCAGTTAGGAGAGTCTAGTCAAAAGCCAAGGACCCGATCCTTGCAACCCTGAGTAGTGCCCAGAATAACCCGACCATAAGACGAATTACCCCGGTCAAGAAAGAAGCCAATAACCTAGGAACCTGATAAAACCAACTGAGAAAAGCCAGAGAGGAGTCCCAACACGAGGAATCCAGACTTAGAAGAACCCAGTCAGAAGATAGATGAGAAGTAAAATAGACATGGGCAACCTCAATGAGAGAAAACCAGGAGGGAGCCTAGATGCGAGGGAATCTAAACAAAGATAAATCGTGAGAAAGGTAAAGCAAACCAGAGATGAGGGTATACAGATATGAGGGGAACTAGTAATGAGGGAAAAAACCATGAGGGAGTCCAGACATTAGAGAAAACCAGACATGAGGGAGTCCATATGTGAGAGAATTAACTGAGTCCAGACAAGAGGGATCTAGACATGAGGAAAACCAGTAAGCGAGGAGCCCAGCCCTTGCAAATCTAAGATGACCAGACCTTGAGATATACAAGTCAGAAGCCGGGAATCCAGTTCTCGCAATATGGAATCCAAACAAAAGCCGAGGACCCGATCCTCGCAAACCACGGGATGAGATGATTCTCGTCAACCGAGCCACGAAGTGGCACCTTTGCCGATGAGAAATGTAGGGGGATGTGATGCCCAAGGTTTAGATAACACAGTCGCGAAGAGACATCTTAAACTATGATAGAGGCATGAGATTCCCAGGGATTAGAAAACCAGGCGTGAAACGACATTTCTGACAGATGTTATTGGCAAAGCAATCAGGATGAGATGATTCCTTGGATCCAAGGGCATGGGATGATTCCTAGAGAGGAGCATGGGATGCTCCAGAAACTGGGCACACACACTACACATTATAATTCAAATTTGGTTGTTCCTTCCTTACGTTGCGTCGTCCTTAGTTCCTAAGGACTCATCAATGAGGGGCATCTGTGAACACCCAAATTTGACCTACGAATATTTTACTAAAACTAGGTTCCAAACAAGCTTAACTTGAGGTTAATGAGATGATTTCATTTTGAGTTATGTTATGGTAAGAATTGAATTTAGTAGAATTTTGATAATCTAAATCTTTGTGCACTTAGACCTTAGGATTAATGAGATGATTTAATCTTAGGGTAGAAAATATATTAAGGTTTACGTACATCAAAATACGTTACTTGGGCTCTTTTAGTTGTTTTTAACCCAATTATATTGAGATCATTTGTTTTTGAGTTAGAAATGGGTTTAAGGGTCCAAGTTAATTCTCCAAAGTTTGTCCAGCCCATTAACACATTTCTTGCGTGGTAATCTTAGCTCTGATTTTCGTGGAAAATCAGAGTTAAATTATAATTTAAGTAGATTTGGTGTTTTTGGTATGATTTTGCTTAAAAATGAGTGTCAATGTGTAATCAATCAGTTAGGAGATGATTGGGGGGAGTAACAATCAAGTAATTGAGTGATTCTGTGTAATTTAGGGGGTTAATTACACGGTAGGATCAAGTTAGGGCTAAATTAGAGGAATTGCGGTCTGAAAATGGAAAGAACAGATGACACGCGGGGCGACCAGTGGTCATCTCATGATGACCGCCAGGTGCTGGCGGACTTGCGGTGGATGACCGCCGGCAGCGGCGGTCATAGGTGTCCAGATTCGCCCCAAATCTCTGATTTTGTTTCTAATTCTATCCTACGCAGTTTTGGACCGGATTTTCGGGCATAATCTATTAGTGTATTGCCCAAAAGCCAAAACACTGGATGATTATATAGTCATGTATTTTTATTAAGGTTTTATTCTAATAAATATGTTTATCAGTGGTAAATGCTTGCACATATTTATAACCTTAGAATATTTTATATTCTTAAATTTCCCTAGTGGATTATTATTATGGATGGGTTATAATAATAAATTAAGACTAGCGTATGTTGAGAATTATATGAGATATGAATTCTACATACGGGTACAAGTTAGAGAACTTGTGGACTGGACTGACCCGACATAAGAACACTGCATGGACTCATGTTGTCATTAGTGATTCTTATATGTACTGTCCTTAGACATGAGATCATCAAGGTTCCCAACACTTGAGTCATATACTTTGATATTACTCTTCTCTATTCGAATGAGTAGGCCTAAGGGTAATTATTGAGTACATGGTATAATGTGTAGTGGGTTTTGTATGATCAAGTTGGAACTTTTCCAACCCAAATAACGGGTATATTATCAGATGGGCCTCTTGATAGAGTTGAACTGTAACTGCATGGCCATGCTCGGATTAAGTGATATGGAGATATCACTTGTATCTGTTTTACACAATTAACTCAGGGATCAAGGAAACTTAGATTAAACATATACGAGAATGACATATTCCATGTCTCGTGTTTGATCTTGATATCATGGGACGAAAGGACAATGACATTTTTTCGAGGCATAATGAATCAGTATTGATCTTGTCGTTTGGGTAGCAATGATGTGTTGCTAAACACCGCTCATTGTTTATAATTGTAAATGAGAGTTTACAATTGTTACCAAACATCACAAGTGCCTACAGGGTCACACACTTAGAACTATTGATTCGAGCTAGTGGTTAGACCATGGTTGGACCATGGTTCGACCAGGTTATTAAGCTAGTGGTTATAACATGGTTGGACCGGGTCGTTTTGGGTTGATTTGGTTCACTAATTAGCAAAATTATTGAACCAGAATTAATGCCATATGATGTGTAATCCTATATATTCAGATATATATGTTTAATGGCATAGTGGAGCAATAAGACATAGTGGAAACATAATCATGAAGGATAAGGCATGATTAAGTTGGCCAACAACTCATTGTACTATGCATTATGTGTTGTATATAAATGATTGAGTGTATAATCAGATTATGACATACATTCATTTCAGACTCAACACACACTTCATTCTTGAGAAAGAAACACATCAAACACTAGTCTCTAGCTCTCGGAAATTCTGCAGCTAGCACTGCGGTTCGGGAGTGCTCGTGAGACGATTGCTAGCGGTCATCGATGGTTCGTGTGGATACCTTAGAGGAATCAAATTTTGGTCTGGTTCTTGCTGATTCTAGACTCAAAATTTGAGTGAAAGAACTCGACCAAAACATTTATGAAATTCTTGTTATTCGGTTTATCTCGTTTAACATGGATTCTCATTTAGTTCCGGGTTTTTACGCTGCATTTTGTATTCAAGTTTGCATGCCTGGTTACTTACATAATCTTCCCCATTAAGCAAGTCCACGTCCCTAGGCTCCCCAAAACACTATAAATAGGACCCCTCACACACATTTGAGGGGAAACACAATTTTTCTCACACATACACCCGTAAGCCTTGAGTGCTTGGAGAAGCTCTACCTCTCCAAGTTTGTAGATACATTCTTAGGTAGAAACTCTAAAGGAATTTCATGGGAGGCATCAAAAATAGTCCAGTAAGGAAGAGTCAAGAAGAGGATCAACCATTGAGCTTAGAAGTGGAAAGAAGGTGGGTGTAGAACTCAACCCAATACAAGGAGCTAGAGGAGGGCTACAAGAGGTAACACTAAACTTTCTTTTAGATTGATCTTTGCTGACTATATGCTGATGTTTCTGATGATGTAAGTGGCCAATTTGTGCCATGTTTAGAACAACATGGCTTTGACCCGGTCACTCGGGGTACGTAAGTAGTCTCGTTTTTAGAATAGGATGCAAGCCAAATCTCCTCCCCCCCATTCTTTTATTTTCCACACTTGCACACCTGCACAAGGCACACTTGCTTTTTCCAATTGCACACAGTCTCGACCTAACACGGTTGGGTGCCTAACACCTTCCCATCCGTGATGAACCCCCAATCCCATGACTTTAGTTCGCCATGACCGTGCAGTCTAAACGAGTCACATGAAGGTTTTTCCCAAGTTTTTTCCTTAATAAAACTTGGGTGCCAACTCTAGTGTCTTGGGATTGACCCAAGGAAGAAGGTAAAAGGATCAGGTGAATAGGCCCAAGTGATTTTGGGTCGGGTATTCACACCAAGCTACAAGTCATATGGGGAAGCATGAAGGATACCAGAGGAAGGTAACTTTTTGGGACTTACAAACAATGTAAAAAGAACTACGAGAACCTGATTTTACGAGCTTTCACAAAAAAAAACAACAAAAGAAAAAAAAGAAGAAAAAAAAGAAGGAAAAAAATGATGATAAGCCATGAATACGTAGGAAGCCCAAACCTGGTTTGGTTCCCTTTTATTAAGAAATAGTCCAAAGATTAACAAAATAGACAAAGGGAGTTTTGTTCACTCATTTTTTCGCATGCATTATGAATGTAAAGAGATGATTGCAAAGATGGTACTCAGTACTTATGTTTCTTTCGACTTGGCTCGCCCTCCTTGTCCTTGAATAGATGCCCAGGAAACTCAAACCCTGGGGGTGTAGGTCCTTCCATAAACGCCTCCCTCGAAAGACGCAAAGCCCTCTCCGAGGCAGCCGCATCCTTCTTCAACTATTCTAAGTACGACGTAGAGGGACGAATCTCAATGTAACTGCCAGTTGGCTCCCTTAAAGGCGCAAGGCTACAGCCTTCATAGGCCCTGTCACCGGATTTGGAATATCAGAGGGAACTGTCTGCTTTAGGCCAAACTTCCTTAGAATCTTGTTCGGATAATAGCATGTAGACCTTTCCATACCTGGGAGTGTGACCCAACCATGGCATAAGGCTCGGATGACTAAGTTGTGCATCCTAAGCCACCGGTAGAACCAGGTGATTTGTTCAGTTTTGAGTCTGAGTATCCAGGTCTACAAACTAGGAAAAATAAAACATGTAGCGGAAAAATTTGGAACTAATGGAGGTTCCATGTGAAATGGGGTAAACCGAATAACTAGGATTTCATACCTGGTTTGGTTCAAGAATCTAATCCACACTATCTGCATTGATCAAGAGACTGTTATGGCAATCACTGTGGCCAAAGCCTTGGTTCAAGAATCTAATCCACACTATCTACATTGATCAAGAGACTATTATGGCAATCACTATGGCCGAAACAAGTCAGCCCTCCTACACCTTGAGCAACTTGAATGCCGAGGGCCAACATTGGTACACTGACATTTACAATCTATTATACGATGGATCCTATCCTGTGCATGCAACTAGCAAAGAAAGAACAACTCTAAAACAACTCGCCAATGGATATATCCTATGCGCTGGTAAGTTGTACAAAAGACATGCCAGTGGGGTTCATTTACTCTGTGTCATTGCCAATGAAGCTCAAAGAATCATGGAAAAGGTGCATGGAGAAGACGAAGGTCCACACATGGATGGGGATATGCTGGCTCGGAAAATCCTACGATTGGGTTATTATTGGTCCACTATGGATGCTGATTGTGCTAAAGACATTAAGTCCTGTCATACATGTCAAGTGCACGCCAAGTTGCAACATCTTCCACCATCTCTTCTTACGCCACTGTCATCGCCTTGGCCATTCTCTACATGGGGTATTTACATCGTTGGCAAGATCACTCCTAAGTCATCTAAAGGGCATGAGTACATCCTTGTGGCTATTGATTATTTCACCAAATGGATTGAAGTCGAGTCCTTCGCCGTCCTTAAAGTTGCCAAGTTCATCCATAACAACATCATTTGCCGGTATGGTGTTCCCTACGAGGTAATATCTGACAATGGTGTTCACTTCAAAGCCGATGTGGAAAGGTTATGCACCCGCTACGCCATTAAGCATCACAAGTCATCGCCTTATCGACCTCAAACTAACGGTGCTGAGGAAGCTGCTAACAACAACATCAAGACAATCATCAAGAAGACTCTTTCTACACATCGAGAGTGGTCAGACAAGCAACCATTGGCATTATGGGGATACCGTACATCTACCCATTCATCCACCAGTTCTCCACCGTATTCACTTATATTTGGCATGGAGGCTGTGCTCCCTGTTGAACTTGAGGTCCAATCTCTAAGGATGGCCCTTGAGAGCAATATTCTTGAGACGAAATGGGTTCAAGAATGCCTAGATCAACTCACACTGCTCGATGAGAAGCGTTTGCAAGCTCTATATCATGTTTAAGGTTATCAAAGGCGTATGGCACGCTCATTCAACAAAAGGGTTAAGTCTCGTAGACTGAAAGAAGGCGACCTAGTGCTTAAGGAGATACGGCAGCCGGTGCATGATCCTAGGGACAAATTCAAGACTAATTGGTGTGGACCATACATTATCAAGGAAATCCTTCCTGGAGGGGAAACAAGGATTCGAGATCTAGATGACAACGAGTTCAAGGAACCGGTCAACATGGATCAACTCAAGAAATACTATGTGTAGCGCTCAACGAATTGTTCAAAGAACTACGTAGACCTGATTCTGTGTAAACACCATACCATATTTCAATATCCAATACCCCATTCAATTCAAAAAAAATCCACTAACAAATATCAAGCACAGATACGTAGGAAGCCTGCAAAGGTCCGGTCTTTTCTTATTATATCAAAATGAAAGTTCCCAAGCTGACTAAAAAATTGGAATTTATTCGGTCTCATTGTTATTTTGCATGCTCATAAATGAAAAAAACATTCTTTAACATGAATCTCTAATGCCTAGGGCGTTTATGCCTCCAATTCTTGTCATTGTCTTCCACTGACTCATTGTGTCCCACAGACTCAGTTCTAGATGGCTCAAGATTGCCCATAATTTTCCTTCTCCTCGCGCATAATACTTTCTCCATTGGTTCGGTAGTATCCTTTAGCCATTGCACATACCTCGGAATAGGTGGCTCCAATGCTTGCATCCCTACGACAATCCAAGTCAAGAGAGTCCAACTCCTACTTATATATCCCACGAGTTTGCCATCCATCATCCCTTGGATAGGAGGTGTGATTATACAAGGAGCTGGTTGAGCATGCCCAATCTGTCTCATAATCCGCGCCATGTTGTAGTAAGTAGATTGCTTCATGTCGGGTAGTAGCACTACTTCATTGCCAAATATATCTCTCGCCATGCGGGTAACTTTCAGCCAATCACAATGCCACAATATGTCATGGGATGTCAAGTGGTGCATATAGGAGACCCACTCCTTCATAGTTGCGAAATTTTGTAGTTGATGCCTCGTTGAGTACCCCGCCGACGTGTACTTTGATGATATCGGTTTTTCAATGATCTTGAGATGTTCACATAGCCACATTTGTAAAAGCAATGGAGAGCCGCCAATCGGTACATTCAAGTCATCCGCAAGTGCGTGTAGCGCGTTAAGGGTCTCGCCCACTACAAGAGGAACAAGGCTATGCCCTTGGTATAGTTGCTTGACATATTCTCCAAGAATGATATGACCCATGCCATCGTGTGTCTTCAATAGGAACTCACTCATCATGACAAAAGATAGGACCCATTTCCTCATTTCTCTCCAGCTGCTTCCGAGCGTTTCATGTCCATCTTCGTGATATAAGGTGATTAAGGCCCCTAGGTTGATGTATTCCTTATCTATCAAGAGAGCATCCCACCATTCTTTGGATATTGCTAAATAGGAGCACACACTCTTCACATATGGAGCATTGTATGACGCTGCAACTATCTTTCTATTCTTTGTCACCCCAGTGAGTTGATCCTCAGTATCGCTTGTTGTTGCTCTAAGGAAGGCGTCGAACTCCTCTACCGTTAGGCAAAGCTCCATCATATCTTTCCGAAGTGGAATATATGTTTTTCTCTATCCCAGAACGTGGCTGCAGCCCTTATCAGCTCCGGTTAGACTTGCACAGGCCTCAGGCTAAACAACCTCTTCAAATCCAAGAAGTCGTATTGGATGTACTTCGGGATGCTCTTCATCCAAGCTTGCACTTTAGCATGAAAAGTGTCACCCATGGTGTCCTAGCACTCGAAAGTGTGTTCTCAAGTGTTTGTACACTCCCCCAGAGGTCTTAAGTTACTTTTATAGAGATTAAAAGTCGGTTGGGCCCTTCTCCCATCAAAATTTGGACTCCAAAACCGACTTGGAGTCGAAACAGGGGTGCATGACCGTCACTGTCACGGCATGACCGCCCGCAACCTCTATATGACCTCCAGGAGCTTTCCCATGGCCGCCAGCACCGCCTTTGATGATGTCCTTTCTTTTTAACACTTTATTCAATCCATATTTGACAGTATTTTTTTTTCAAGACTCTAAACTCAACTAGAGGGTTTCAAAAAACCATTTCATAAGGGTTTGGCACCACCCGAAAACTTTGTTTTAATCAATCCCCCATGGATCCACGATGGCAAAACATCTAAAATTTAAAGAACATCTAATGTTGTGAATAGTTCAAGGCATTTACTCCTTCACGGAATTGCATCTAGTGCATGCTCTAGGCTCATCATAACATCTAAAATTCGCATATATTGCATTGTTAGGATAGATATCAGTAATATACTTCAAGAATTAACCATTTGCATCGTTACGCGTGGTTTTGTCATTGCATCGTTTCGCATGACATCTTTTTCAAGAATTTGCCATTTGCATCGTTTCGCATGGTTTTGTTATTGCATTACGCATAACATCCTAATATCTCGTTTTCAAGAATTTGTCATTGCATCGTTTCGCTGTGACATTTTACTTCAAGAATTTTCCATTTGCATCGTTACGCATGGTTTTGTTATTGCATCGTTACGCATAACGTATTGTTATTTTCAAGAAATTACCATTTGCATCGTTTCGCGTGGTTTTGTCATGGCATCGTTTCGCTTTGACATTCTTTTGCATCGTTACGCATAAACCCTTTAATACCTTATTTTAAGCACTTATCATTGCATCGTTTTGCATGATTTTGGCCATTAGCATTGTTTCGGGTGGTTTCGTCACGGCATCGTTATGCTTTGACATCTTTTGCATCGTCACGCATAGTCACTTATTGTCTTGCTTCAAGATTTAATTATTGCATCGTTGCACATGGCTTTGTCATTTGCATCTCTCGCATGACATATTTTCTTATTATTTCCCCCGTGGAGTCAACATTCAAGAAGAATTGTCGCATTTGGCAGCATATTCCTCGTGTGATTATTTCTCTTTTAAACTTGCGTGTTCTATTGCGTTGGTTCGTGCCTAAATTCTTAGGCCCTCTCCAATGAGGGGCATCTGTGAACACTCAAATTTAGCCATCTATTTGTTTTATTGGTCTATTATTGTGATTTTGAGCCCAAGGTTAATCTATATTAATTTTTGGTCTCTTATGTGGCTTAGAAACCCAATAAATAAATTCATGGACTATTCTTATAATTAGGCCCAGGCTTAGCACGATTTTTCTGACTTAGTTATCTCTGATTTTTGTTGGATTAGAGGCCCAATGAAGTTAGCTTATTATTTTGCCTTTTTATTGAATAAAAAAGGAATAATCTTAATCCTTGGAGTGGAGCTTAAGTAATTGTGTTTAGATGGAAAGAATCTAGAGTTTCCCTCAAGAAAAAGGAGTTTTCTGGTCCAGGGATCGTTACTTTTCATGCAAGAATCGAATTGGAGCCAAAATAGGTAAAACCCGGTCAAATTTGGAATTGTGCTGAAAAATAGCCGCCATGACCGCCACCAGCCGGCGGTTGTGGGCTCATAACCGCCACCTGCACATGACCGCCCCCAGTAGCGGTCATCGGTACCCAGAGTCGTCCCAAAATTTTGTTTTTCCTTTTTTATGACCCCTACTTTTAGCCATCAGATTTAGAGTTTTAATCTCGACCCTAGGATCAAATCCACGACCCCTGAGGCCTTGAACACTATAAATAGAACCCTCATAACACAATTTAGGGGATTTTGGCCGGATTTTTTGGCGGGGATTGGCCATTAAGCTTTTTTTGCTTGGGAAAACTCTACTCTTTTCCTCTCTCAATTCGATTTTCTCTCTTTTCTCTGCTAAATTTCATGTGGTGTGTTGTCTAGAGTTGTTTCAGTATTAGTTCCAGAGCCAATCAACGTGGAGTTGAGGAACGAAAAGCGATTGGAGGCGCTTTACATACATCAAACGCGAAGAAAGCGAAGAACGACGAAGAACACACCCTTGGTGGTAACTCGAATTCTTCTCTCTTTAATCTCGAATTTCTCTGCAATTTTCCTGGGATTATTTGCTGATACTGACATGCTTTCTTGAGTGTTGTTTCTAACCCAAGAACTACGTGGGCTTTGAACCCAACCGGGGTACGTAGGATGTCTCTAGTGGTGGAGACGCAAGCCAAATTATTTGTTTTCTTTTCCTTTTCCTTTTATCTTGATTTTTATATATATAATTGTTGTTTGTTTGCTGCTGGAATTTGGTTTACATACACGCACACATGCACCAAAACACAAGTATTCGCCTAAATTACATATTATTTCGCCCAAGCATGGATGGGGTGCCTAATACCTTCCTATCTATGACGAACCCCCGAGTCCGGCGTCTTTGGTTAGCAAATTTGGTTGCTTTGTGGGCATAAACGAGTCATCTTGTGGTTTTTCCTGAGTTTTTCCACAGCCAATAAAACTTGGGTGGCGACTCCATCGATTGCCGAATGGTGGGCGATCACAACTACCTAATGGTTTCTCTTTTAGGATTTTGTTATAAAAATTGAAGGGCAAAGTATACATTGATCGTAGTAATATAACTTTGAAAATAATAATATAACTTTGATTGTAATATTGTAATTTTCATGGTAATACTGATATTGAAGGAATAATAGAAATTGAACATGGAAGGGGGGAGCTTATGGGAGGTATGAAGAATTAAGAGAGGGGAGTTCATGTTGGGAGAATAAGGATGGAAATGTATGGAATTGAATGGGGGTATTTGTAGGTAAAAGTAGGAGGATAAAAATGAATAAGTTAGGTGGTGATATTTAGAAAGAAAAGTAGATATTTAGAATGGAATGTAGATATTTAAAAAGGAAGATAGGTAGACAGAAAAATCCTTGTGAAAGTTAGGTATATGGTAGAAATATTTTATCAAAGATAAATACAAGTACATTTAAACTTATTTTACTATGCGGTAAAATTTATAGGCCCAAAAGTGCTTAAGAGGAGGGGGAGGGTTGAGTTTGGCTTAAAATTTTTTTTGATTTGAGGGAGATGTGGTTTTTGTGATACCAGACTCAAGTAAGAATATGTGAGATTTGAGACTAGCGTGAGAAAGAGGTAAGGAAGAAAAAGCAAGCACAACAGATTTAGAGTGGTTCCCCCTCACTGGGTACCTCTACTACCTAAAGGTTTCTTCTTTAGGATTTCAAGCTCTCACTATCTTCAGATTTTTGTGGGTTTCAATTTTAACCTTTATAATCACAAGTTTTTCTAGGCTAAGCTAAAACCTTTACAAAGTTTTCAGAGGCTAAGCTTTAACCTACCCTCAAATTTAACAATAGACTTGAGTACCCAACAAAAACTAAACCAAGTTTTGCTTACAAACTACCCTGATGAATAGACTTTGAAATGAATACAGAAAAACCAAATTTGTGTTAGTGTAATGCCCAAAAGCCAAATCATTCGATGATTATATAGTCATGTATTTTGATTAAGATTTTATTCCAATAAATATGTTTATTAGTGATAAATGCTTGCACATATTTATAACCTTAGAATATTTTATATACTTAAAATGTCCCTAGTCGATTATTATTATGGATGGGTTGTAATAACAAATTAAGACTAGCGTATGTTGAGAATTATATGAGATATGAATTCTACATACGGGTACAAGTTAGAGAACTTGTGGACTGGACTGACCCGATATAAGAACACTACATGGACCTTTATATGATTGTCATTAGTGATTCTTATATGTACTGTCCTTAGACCAGAGATCGTCAAGGTTCCCAACACGTGAGGCATATACTTTGATATTACTCTTGGCTATTTGTAAATGAGTAGACCTAAGGGTAATTATTGGGTACATGATATAATGTGTAGTGAGTTTTGTATGATCAAGATGGGATTCGTCCAAACCACATAACGGGTATATTATCAGATGGGCATCTTGATAGAGTTGAACTGTAAATGCATGGCCATGCTCGGATCAAGTGATATGGGAAATCATTTGTATCTATTTTACACAGTTAACTCGGGCATCAAGAAAACTTAGATTAAACAGAAACGAAATTGACATATTCCATGTCTCGTGTTTGATCTTGATATTATGGGACGAAAGGACAATGACATTTTTCTGAGCCATAATGAATCAGTACTGATCTTGTCGTTTGGGTAGCAATGATGTGTTTCTAGACACCACTAATTGTTTGTAATTGTAAATGAGAGTTTATAATTATTGCCAAACGTCACAAGTGCCTACAGGGTCACACACTTAGAACTGTTGATTCGAGTTAGTGGTTAGACCATGGTTCGACCAGGTATTTGAGCTAGTGGTTAGACCATGGTTGGACCGGGTCGTTTTGGATTGATTTTGTTCACTAATTACCATAAATATTGAACCAGAACTAGTGCCATATGTTGTGTAATCCTATATATTTAGATATATATGTTTAATGGCATAGTGGAGCATTAAGTCAGAGTGGAAACATAATCACGAAGGATAAGGCATGATTATAATGGCCAATGACTTATTAAACTATGCTTGTTGTGTGTATAAAAGGGATTAAGGGGATAATCAGAATATGCACTTAAATTCAGACAAAACACACACTTTATTCTTGAGAAAGAAAAACATCAAACACTAGTCTCTAGCTCTCGGAATGTCTGCAGCTAGCACTGCGGTTCGGGAGTGCTCGGGGTTAGTGATCGTGACACAGTTGCTAGCGGTCATTGACGGTTCGTGTGGATATCTTAGAGGAATCGGATTTTCGTCTAGTTCTTGCTTATTCTAGACTCAACAGTTGAGTGAAAGAACTTGACCAAACCAGGTATGAAATTCTTGTTATTTGGTTTATCTCATTTCACATGGATCCTCCATTAGTTCTTGGTTTTTTTCGTTGCATTTTGTTTCCAAATTTGCAAGCCCGATTACTTACAGTGGTAGCGAAGCCTCTTGTGAAACAATAAACCGAATTAGTTATTGATAGGCTACATGTGATGTGGCATGATCATGTTAATATATGTGATATGTTGAATTACATTTTGTATATGTGATATGTTGATGTCGGTTTTGTCAAAGTTGTTTTGGCAACAAGTACTTTATTGCTATGTGATATCAATCAAGGTGTATTTTGGCAGTAAGTCAAATGAGTTCGACAAGGATAAATCGATTTTCAGTTCTCGTATAGAACGATTGCCGTTCTAGGACAGCAAGGCCTGAACATCAATGTTGTGAGACAAATCTCGATGTTCTCATGAAGATTAGCCTTGGTCAAATCTTCTAAACATCGATGTTGTGAGACAAACATTGATGTTCTGATGAAGATTGACTTGGCCGAATCTTCTAAACATCGATGTTGTGAGACAAACAACGATGTTTTCATGAAGATTGGCCTTGGCGGAATTCTCAAACATCGATGTTTAGGAGTAAACATCGATGTTCTAGAGCTCTATCAAAATTTTTTGAGTTCCATAATTCCCAAACATCGATGCTTAGGTTCAAACATCGATGTTCTGAAGTACTGCCAGATCAAAACATTGATGTTTATGTTGTAAACATCGATGTTTTGATGATTTTGCCTATTAATTTGAATTTTCAGAACTATCAAACATCAATGTTCTACTTGCTTCGATAACATGTTCATATGATCATGATTTTAATGTTAGAAAAATAAGTTGATTTGGTATAGTGATACACGAGCCATTGTTTTTCTTTTCATAACCATGTCACATAGCTTGGTAATGATTATAAATGATGCATACTTATTGTATATGCGATATATAGTTTGTTAATTACATACATGTTATGTATGAACATAATTTTTTTATGTAAATATTAAGTTCCTCATGTGTTGCCTTCCATTGATAAGCACTCATCTATGCTTAGATAAGCACTTGGTAGATTTGCCAAAGTAAAATGCCAATGTTTATCCTAGGAAGATGCGATGGGATAATTGTAATACCCAAACTGCTTGTCATGGGTTGAACTTAGCTAAGTCATCTCAATAGGATTGGGGACTTAGAAGTATAGAGTTGAGATAAGTCTATGAGATAGACAAGAACAAGAGTTGTTCACTCAACTATCCAAGTTGAACATGAGATGTAATTGACAAAAAGTTGTCTACCTAAATAACTATGATGTAAGTTATCAGCCAAAGCTGACTTATCTTGTAGTGAAATATGAATCTTGGCCCACTTATCATTATCTTGATTCATATAGTGGGAGTATCATTTAATAAAATTCCTTATTAAATGATTTTGTGTATACATGACTCTGATTTTGTGTGAATTGATCATTGTAGAGTTATCATGGCACAAAACACAGGATCTATATCACTGCGATCAGTCCTTGAGAAGGAAAAACTAAATGGGAATAATTTCCTTAAGTGGCATCGCAATTTGAGGATAGTCCTAAAGCAAGAATAGAAGTTGTATGTCCTTGACGGGCCTGTTCCTAATGAACCGGCACCTAATGCACCCGGGGCAGGAAAAAAATGCTTACAAGAAGCATGTTGATGAAGCATTGGATGTTGCTTGCCTTAGGGTAATCACCATGGACTCTGAGCTCCAGAAGCAACATGAGAACTTGGGTGCTTTCGATATGATCGATCACCTGAAAATGCTCTTTGAAGAGCAAGCAAAGCATGAGAGGTATGAGACCTCAAAGGCGTTGTTCCAATGCAAGATGGTAGAGACATCACGTATCACACCTCGTGTGCTCAAAGTGATTGGATCCATTGAGAGCCTTGAAGGCCTGGGTTTTCCATTGCAAAGAGAGTTGGCTGTTGATCTAGTCCTGCAATCGTTGCCGGATAGTTATAGCCAATTTGTCATGAATTTCAATATGAATCATCTTGACAAATCCTTATCTGAGTTACTTAACATGTTGGGAACAGTTGAGCAACAGATGAAGGCAAATAAATCCAACAACATTTTGATGGTTGGAAATGGCAAAAGAAAGGGAAAAGCCAAGTTTAACAAGAAGAAGAAATGTGCTAAAATGTTTGGTTCATGTGCGTCTTCTTGTTCACATGTCCTGAAACCCAAAGGTGGTGTTGCAAAGGAAGGACAATGTTTCCCATGCAAGAAACCTGGCCATTGGAAGCATAACTTCCCTATTTACCATTAGGAGGCGAAGAAACTGAAGGGAAGTAAGACTTCCACTTCATGTATTCTTGTTACAGAAGCTAATATTTCTATCTCTGCATGATGGGTATTAGATACCGGATGTGGTTCTCACATTTGTGTAAATGTGCAGGATCTGAGAAAGAGTAGAAGATTAGTGATGGTTGTCGTCTGTGTGCAACGTAGGTTCCTGCAAGTGCACAGGGTTGTTACAGTACTATATCAAGGTCGTATCCACAGGGACTTGATTGAGTCTGTTTCCCTCTTGGTAAGGACAAACTAAGCTTTGAAAATAGTTTAATAAAGATGATTTGAGATAATGATGATTGGAAGTCTAAACTAAGCAGGAAAGATAGATGTAATGGTAAATTAGGTAAGGAAGGTATCAGTTTTGGTGGATTCTTAGGTATTCGGGGTTCACATGCCCTTATCTATGCATTTCAATTGCTCGATAGCCTCAGTCACAGGCTGAGCCTGTGGGTGAGGCTATGACTAATGAAATGTCTTGAAGGGGCTCCCAACCTAAAGTACTACCAACGACTTTCGATCTTATTGATAGTTCCCTAAGCTTCCATTTACCCCCTGTTACTAAAGTTGCTGTCTACTTAAGAGTGAAGTTTAAAGTTGATGCTAATACCCACAGTCTCTCCCTATCTTCTTTCGAATGGCTAAAGAGCGAAGGCTGGCTATTGTTGGTCTAGCACTCCTGGCTTCTCCTTTCGGTCCTTCACCAGGCTGCTACTAAATTAAGAGGATTCTACCCAATAGTCAATCAAGAATCAAATTAGGGGTTGTGTATTCTTCTTGACTATGTTGTCACAGACTGAGGCTATACTAGGCACAAGATGAGGCTGTTAACAGCAAAAGAGTTAATTAATAGAATCGGTTCTTGCAGGTGCTCTCAACCTATACCTCACCCATTTTTTTTCACTCATAGGTGCCTCCCATGGTTCTCATATTCCTAATGCTCTCGCATCGGTCAAACTCAGGGGTCTAAGATTGGTGTTGAGGCTAGTTCCTCAATTAGTTCTAATTTTCGTCAAAACTAAGGGTTGGTTGATGTTGTTCTAGTGGATAAGGTTTCTCCTTTCGGTCATTCACCTAGCCACCTATAATCATGCATGGGTTTGATCAAGACTCAGGCATGGTGCAAGTTAGCAACAACCAAACAAGAAATGTGGGTTAAAAACCTGACGCGAGCAATTCATTGCGATAAAATTGGGAACATGGTCACCCTTCAACCTAAGAAGGGGTTGTTTAGTCCATAATTGAGATTACAAAACTAAAAAAAGTATGGACTTGCATTGTGTTTTCGAACAATCTGAGGTTAGGGACAACACGATTACTGCCCAGAAAGGCTGCAGAATCGTATTCCCCTTGGACCCTTGGTGTTTTTGGATGCTTTCTCAGTTGAACCGTGTGTCGTTTGTCGCTTCTCCCTTTCTTTTTGTAGGTGCAACTCCTCTGTTCTTCTCCTTCCCAACTTGCTGGAAAGTATGGACGTTGAGCAAGTTGGCTCGTCAATTCTCCAGCCTGTGTCAGGACAGGCATGATGGGCAACAAGTTGATTGGTGGATTATGAGTTCCAAGGTGCCCTTTTGCAGAGGATAATCATTCTTTAAGGTGGATTCCCTCTGGGTGGCATATGCCTATTCCGTTTTCCTTCAAAAGTGCTCTGGAAACGTCAGGAGAATGTTTTTTTATGTTAGTGGAGCAGATGGTGCAAGTGGTGTAATTTTATATTCCTCTTGCAATTTTTGGGTTTTGTAGGACACACAGGCTGATGCTGTGCCTGGGCCTGTCGCAGTTCTTCTTAAACTTCCCTTCAATTCTTTTTTGCATTCTTCTGTCGATGGTGAGGTGTCATGAGGACTCCTTGAATCTGAGTGATGGCAATGAACTTCGGTGTAAATCTTGTGATTCGACAGTGTTTTGAGGCATTCGATTGAATCCTTGATGAATCAGCAGCCTTAGGGACAGGCTCATAGGTTCTCCAACGGGCTCATGCTGTGGCTGAGGCTGTGTCTTCAGATTCTTCATTGAAATCCTCTTGAATTGGTTGAAATGCACCTGAAATCACTAATCGTACAATAAGGGATGGACATTGGAGAAATATGATGGAATATTGCATAGGAAGCATACAATCATAGTGAATTGAGAACAATTTGTGTCCAAAATTATGCTCTAAACTATGCATATTTCATATGCATCAAAATACCCCAAACTGAAAATTTTGCTTTTCCTCAAGCAAATAGAAAAAAGAAGGCATGATTTTGGAAGAAAGTAAGGGTAGTTTCTGCGCATTCCAATTTTCATCAGGTTTCCCCCATATGACGCCATAATTTAAGAATTCCAATTGTTTTCTTTAGAAACTGCATCAACTCCAATCAAATTTCTTGTCAGTGATTTCTGTCACAAAGGTTCACAGGAATAATCTCGCAACTAACCTCCAATCATATGTCGTAAAAGCCGGAAGTGAAAATATTACCTCATATGCAGACCCATTATCTCTTATCTCAACTAATATGCAGCAGTCATCAAGCAAGGATCTCCAGAACTTTTCCTTGTTGTACCGAGGTCAGGGTGATGGTTGTCAATGGATGGTGGTTTGATTTAGCAAGGCTCAATATCCTATGAACTCGATCCTTTTGGTTTTTTTTCATGGATAGCCTGTGACTGTGTAGAGGCTATTTGACTTCATATTTTCTGAGGTCTCATGCTGTTCAGCAACTATAGCCCGATGCTTCAGCCACCTTTTGGTGTAACCAACTACTCCAACAATTGGATTGGATTTGTGCTCTAGGATGGAGTATGATTCGCCAGATGTTGCCTCTGTCCTTCCTCCCTTTACTTTATATATTTATTATTATTATTATTATTATTATTATTATTATTATTATTATTATTATTATTATTATTATTATTATTATTATTATTATTATTATTATTATTATTTTGAGGGAGAGGGGAGTACATGTATCTGTTGGCCATCTGATTCTTGTACTGGCTGAGTATGGGAAATTTCATTTCTAAACTTGATTAAATCTTGTTTACAGGCTCATCGATAGGGTGAGGCTGTTTGAAGGAATTTGTGTCTTTAGACACTAATGGCCCCTGCTCATGGTTGCAAATGGTTGAGGTGGGATGTGCAGGGTGAATGAATGAAATATGGCCATCGTAATCGGCTCAAATGGGGTTGCAATGATATGATGAGTGAGGTGTGGGTTGGTGTAGTCTGTTTGGTGAGCAAAAGATGGCCTAGATCCTTTCCTTGCTTGTAAACTTCGCTTAAAATTTCGCCTTGACAGAGGTGAGGGCCTATTCTAAGGTAAACAGGCTGAGCCTGTACCATGTAGAAAACCAATTGGCAAGATCCTTCTTATCTGACAGATTTCATGGAATGCGGTCGTTCGATCATGCCTGTTCTGTTTGTTTCGGAAATGACACAAGTCTTAAGATTAGAGTATGAGCCGAATTGAGTGGAAAATGTATAGGATGCATAAATGTAAAGACAGGCTCACACTGTGGGAAAAACATAATGAAAAATAGAATAGCTTATCAGAAAAGTACAGAAGGCATAAAAATGGCATTTGCACCTTAAAGTAAAGTACCCCAAACTGAAAATTTGCAGTGTCCTCACTACTGAAGCCTAACAAAAACGGTGCAATGCCCAAACATATACAAGCAAAAATAAAACACACAAAAATAAATACCCCAAACTGAAAGTTGTATCTAATGTGGTGGGGGTTAGATATCTTAAACTAGATTAGAAGTGCTGGGGAGGAGGAATCAGTGGAGAGGACTCTTGTTGCTGGATGATGATGGTGGCTGTAAGTTTCCCTAGGCTATATGACAATCATATACAAGCAAAAGATGCGGCGGAAGCAAAGGAAACTTAGCCAAGAACCACATGTGAAGCATATAAACCGTATAACAAAATTTCGTACCTTGTTCGGTTGAGGTCTTTCACCCAACTGCTGGAACGAATCACCTAGACCAAGACGAAGGCTGAAACGAATCAGTTAGAGCAAGAAGAAGCCCTGCTCCTCTACGGTATCCACACGAACCGTGACCTTCCCGGAATCGTCACACGAATCCAAGAACGAGCTCCCCGGACTGATGTGCTAGCAAGAGTAAAACCGGGGCTTGTGTTTGTGGTGTTTTGGTGTTCCTTTTCTTTCACAAAGAAAGGGGTAAGTGTGTGTTTTCTCAAGCTCTCAAGAACACTTCTCAAGGCTCAATCCTCTGAATTTTTCAGACACAAAAACGTTCTAACCAACCCAAGTGTGAAGAATAATGCCTTAGACAAAAGCATGTGCATGCCAACTCACAAAGGCATGTCAAAGTGGACAACACCTTTGGCCAACATGTTTCCACTAACTCTTAGTGGGAATATTCATCACAAGGCTGCAATAATGGCTCCACTAATCTGATGCTTAGTGAACCAAACCACCCCCAAAACGACCTGGTTCAACCATGGTCCAACCACGGTCCAACCACACCCGGTCCAACCATGGTCCAACCACGGTTCGACCATCTGCTCGAATCAACGGTTCTATGTGTGTGACCCTGTAGGCACTTGTAACGTCCGGCAATAATTGTAAAATCTCATTTTACAATCATAAACAAAGAGCGGCGTCTAGCAACACATCATTGCTACCCGAACGACAAGATCAGTACTGATTCTCTATGCCTCGGAATATGTCATCGTCCCTTCGTCCCATTATCAAGATTAAACCGAGACATGGAATATGTCAATCTCGTATATGTTTAATCTCGGTTTCTTGATCCTCGAGTTAACTGTGTAAAACGGATACCAATGATATCAACATATCATAATCCGAGCACGGCCGTGCATTTACAGTTCAACTCTATCAAGAAACCATCCGATAATATACCCGTTATATGGGTTGGACGAATCCCCTCTTGATCAATCAAAACCCACTACATACTCGGCATATACCCGATGATTACCCTTATGTCCACCCAGTTACGGGTGACTAGGAATAATATCAAAGTACATGATTCATATGTTGGATACCTTGACGATCTCAGGTCGGAGGACAATCACATCTATAAGAACCACTAATGACATACATATAACGTTCCATGTAGTGTTCTTATGTGGGTCAGTCCAGTCCACAAGTTCTCCAACTTGTACCCGTATGTAGAATTCATATCACATATAAAATCTCAACATACGCTAGTCTTAACTTATTATTACAACCCATCCGTAATAATAACCGACTAGGGACATTTAAGAATATGAAATATTCTAGGGTTATAAGTATGTGCAATCGTTTATCTCATAAACGATACTTATTGGAATAACCTTAAATTGTATGTACATGACTATAAATAAACATCCATGATTGGCTTTTGGGCATATTACTAACAGTGGCCCTGCCTGTGGTGACCGGGTCAATGCACGTGCCATGTGCATCAAATTATTAATGTTTCATTCAATTGCACGTGCTGGACCATGTACTGGCTATGGAACTCAGTCATGGCCCTGCCTTGAGTATGGATGAGGTTGTGTAGCTTGGTGACACCTCTCGTTAGGTGCATTCATGCTTCTGCCATCGATGTTGTCAACCACATTTCCTGAGCCGAAATGCTCTCTTGTAGGCACTACAGGCGTTCTTGTTGGGTAGTGAGGCTAGCTTGTAGTCGTTGTTGGTTCTGGAGGATCGGAATGATTTGCTGCCCTATCCAATCCTGCATCTACTCCAATATGTCCAGCACTTGATCTCAAGTCACAGCCTGAGGCTGTGCCTAAGCCTGTGCCTGTGCTTGATGCTGTGCCTAAACTAGAGGCTGTGCTTGTACCTGAGACTGTGGCTGTGCATGTTGTGTAGGGTCGTCCTCTAGTTCTGCGTCCACAGCCTCAGCTTGTTCCTCGTTGTTCTCTTGAGGCTGTGGGTTGGGAAGGTGCATTCTATTCAGGATGCCGTGGTCAATCCATACGGTCCCGCTGACCAATTCAAAGGTAGTCAGGGGAAGGTTGAAATGGCGCGCAATCCTTGTGATTATACCGGCGCCTAGAAGGTGTGGTGCTCGCCTTTGTGTGATGAAGCGGCGAAAAATGAAAACGCCGGTGTTCAAGGGTTGGCAATGCACCATGCATCAGAGGATGAACAGCTCCTCATGTTGGAGCACCAGGCGACTCCTGTTCCTGTCGTAGATGCTGTGGGATAGGAAGTGTTGAATATGCGAAGTGCCCAGCTGCGGAATGAAGTGGCGGAGCTTGTGGAGGAGTTGTAGCCGAGGGTAGTGGAGATGTCATTCCAAAACTCCTCCGCGTCAAAATTGGCTGGTCTCTCTTGGTATCCTTCAATGGGAAGCCCGAGTAGTTGGTTTAACTGGGCAACAGTGAGAACCTGGTTCTCATTGCTCAGACGGAATCGTATTGTACTGGGCTGCTCACCCTGTAGGGGTTGATAGGAGAGCGAACTATAGAATTCGCGCGTGAGGTCGGCGTATGTGGGCTCTCTTAGTGTGGCAAACAGCAGCCACCCCACTGTTTGGAGAAATCGGCGAACGCCATTCCTTGCTCCAATAGCCCTGAGGGCGTTCATGTTCAGCCATCGGCTGTTAAGCACAGTTTGGGTCTGTGCAAAAACCCATGCGCGATGGTGGTGGGAGCTTGCAGGGTGGAAGATGAAGCTCTGAGCAGGGGAGGGCATGTCCTCTACCTCTTTGTCCCTTTGTTCCCTTTCTTCTTCCTCGGGCTCAGATGGGGGCCGGGGTGTGGGTGGCTCGCGAGGTCGATCTTGGTTTCGCCTTGATCGTTCCTCGGTCTGGGGCTGTGGGATGTTGTGTGGTGTTCGGCTAGATGCGGCAGTAGCCTTTGTGTTGGAGCGGATGCGCGGCCGTTTGGGAGGTTGAGGGAAAGTGGTGGGTGTGGAGGAGGATTCTAGAGGGGGTTCGTTGTTGAGGTTGAATGGCTCTGGTTGGTCGGTTGATGGTGCAGAGTGGTCGCCGATGAGGTCGATAATCGACTCTGTGGTTGTGTCCCGGTGCCACTTGCGGCGGTACTGTTGGGTGGTGGGAGTTGGTGTTTGTGTTGGTATCTGGTGTGAATTGGGTGTGGGGTTCGGTTTCTAGGGTGTTCGGAGGTGCAGGAAGGGAGAGTAAGATGGGGGTGGAGTGGCAGCGGTAATTGGGTATAATTGGGCGAAAAGGGCTATGAGTTCGTGTAGAGCGGGAAGGCCAGGGTCTAATTGGGGTGTTGGCTGGATGGGAAATGGTAGCAGTGGGGGTGGGTTTGTGGGGAGGGTGCGATAAACAACCTGGATGATGGGGCGAGTGATGCGAAAGGGAAAGGTGATGGGGGCGGTGTTTTCTTGGTTAGAGGAGGAGGGCGGTTGGTTGGGAGCGTTGTTGTTGGGATTATTGTTGCTGGCCATGGTTAATTTGGGGAAGATATTGGTTGATTGGGAGCAAAGGTTTTGGAGAAGAGGTTGCAGTGGCAGAGTTGGAGGAAGAAGATGAAGTGGAAAAAGGGCAAAGGTAGGGGCTCTCTTTTAAAGGCAATTAATGCCTGTTCAGAGATGTTTGGGGGGGTGGGAAAGCGAAGAGTTGTGTCTACTGAGCAATAACTCTTGCCGCCCAAAGTGTCAGTTATGTGTCCCATTTTGGTAGAGAGTTGTATCTTTTAGCATGAATGACATGTGGATTGGGGGAAAGAATAATTGTTCTGGGAAGCTGTGTTACGACGCGTTTACCAATTTTCTATTGTGCTGGGCAGAATGGCTGCACCAGGCTGAGCCTGTTGCATATGCTGTCCCAGTTTACAGTTAGTGCGCGCAAGAGGAAGTTTTTTAGCAAAGAACCTAGTCCTATTCCTACCTATTCAATCTTTCCCTAATTCTTGAGATTCCTGCGTGCGAGAGACTATCCAATGAGGTGTTAGGGTGCTGTGGAAGTTCGCCACAAGCTCAACCTGTATGAGCCTGTACAAGCATAAAAAGTCCCTTTTTGCAAAGAAATGATGAAGGCTTAACATCAAAAGGGTTTTGAAGGACTTCCCTGGCAAACCTCTGACTCTTTGATCCCTTTTTCCATTTAGTTTCAGCACCTGATTGATTAAAACAAAAGAAACACAAAAAAATAACATAAATAAAAAAATAAAAAAAAGAAATTGGAAATTTACCGCACTTGTGTTACCCAAGTGTGTGCTTCTTTAATGTCTTTTAGCTGGACTCCATCTTGCTTTGCTAGGTGGGAGGTGGGTCGTGGAGCACCTGAGTCTCTTGATACTCGTTAGTCCTCGTGTGATACAGCTTCAGCCTGTGTCCATTTACCCTGAACGGATGTGTTTGTTCATTAGATTTCTACAGCTCCATGGGGGCAACACTGTGACATTGTGAAAGGCCAGGACCATCTTGATCGAAGCTTTCCAGGGAAGAGCTTCAGGCAGGAGTTGTAGAGAAGGTCTTGGTCTCCTTTCTTGATTTTGCAAGGCTGTATCCAGCTGTCATGCCACTTCTTTGTTTTTTCTTTGTATAATTTTGCATTTTCGTATGCATCCAGCCTCAGTTCGTCCAGCTAATTCATTTGTAACAGCCTCTGCTCTCCTACAGCCTGTGTGTCAAAGTTTAGGGCTATAATAGCCCAATATGCTTTATGTTCAAGCTCCACCGGTAGATGGCATGCTTTTCCAAATACAAGGCGGTATAGAGTGGTCCCTATGGGTACCTTGTAGGCTGTGCGATATGCCCAAAGAGCACCATAGAGTTTTGCTGCCCAGTCTTTGCGTCATGGTCCTATCATCTTTTCCAGGATCTGTTTGATCTCTCTGTTAGTCACCTCCACTTGGCCACTTGTTTTAGGATGGTAGGGAGTGGGAGTGGCCACCTTGTGCCTGATTCCATATTTTCTTAGGAGGGCTTCCAACTGGCAGTTGCAAAAATGAGAACCTCCGTCACTAATTATTGCTCTTGGGGTGCCAAATCGAGTGAAAATGTGCTTCTTCAGGAACCTTGTTACTATCTTGGCATCATTGGTTGGGGAGGCAATGGCCTCCACCCATTTGGAAACATAGTCGACAGCCACTAAGATGAAATTGTTCCCATAGGAACTCGGGAATGGTCCCATGAAGTCTATTCCCCAAACATCAAAGAGCTCTAGTTCCAGAATTGCTTGTTGTGGCATTTCCTATCTTCTTGAAATGTTCCCAAAGCGCTGGCACTCCTTGCATGCCACTTCCCAATTGCGTGCATCCTTAAATAGGGTAGGCCAATATAGGCCAGCTTGCAAGACCTTATATGCTGTTCTGGTTCCACCATGATATCCCCCATATGGTGCATTGTGGCAATTGTGCAGATCTTGTTCTACCTCCTCTTCAGGAATGCACCATCTGATTATACCATCTCTGCACCTTCTGAATATTAGGGGTTCATCGCAGAGGTAGGTCTTCATGCCAGAGAAGAATTTCATTCGTTGTGAATAGCTGAGATCTGGTGGAAGAACTCCACAGGCCAAGAAATTGACAATCTCTGCGTACCACGGCATCAGCCTATGACTGACACTGTGAATTGTTGCAATGAGGCTATCGTCTGGGAGATGATCGTCAATAGGCATGTGATCCCTTGGAATGTGGTCTAGGGGTAGTCTGAAAAGATGGTCAGCTTCCACATTCTCTGTGTCTTTCTTGTCTCGAATCTCTAGGTCAAATTCTTGGAGTTGTAGGATCCACCTAAGAAATCTCGGCTTGGTCTCCTTCTTTGTCAACAAATACTTCAATGCCGAATGGTCAGTGTCGATGATGACCTTAGATCCCAGCAAGTATGCTCGGAACTTTCCAATTGCAAAGACTACTGCCAGAAGCTCTTTCTCAGTTGTGGCGTAATTGATATGTGCCTCATCCTGAGTGCAACTTGCATAGTATATGGCAAGAAGTTTGTTGTCTTTTCTCTGCCCTAGCACAACTCCTACTGTATGGTCGCTTGCATCACACATGATTTCAAAGGGCTGACTCCAATCTGGGGACTGGATGATTGGGGTTGTGGTCAATGCTGCCTTAATCCTGTTAAATGCATTCAGACAAGAATCATCAAATACAAATTCGGCGTCTTTCCTAAGGAGATTTGTCAAAGGTTTTGGAATCTTTGAAAAATCCTTAATAAAGTGCCTGTAAAAGCCTACATGACCAAAAAAGCCTGAATTGCCTTAACAGAGGTTGTGGGTGGATGTTTTTTGATAACATCAATCTTAGCTTCATCCACCTCTATACCCCATCCTGAGATTTTATGTCGAAGCACAATACCTTCAGCCACCATAAAATGGCATTTTTCCCAGTTTAGTACCAGCTTCACAGCCTCACACCGTTCAAGCACTGTTTAAAGGTTAGCCAAACAAAGATCGAAAGAAGTGCCATAAACAGAGAAGTCATCCATAAATACCTCCATTATGTGCTCGATCAGGTCAGGGAAGATGGCCATCATGCAACGTTGGAAGGTGGCAGGTGCATTGCATAGGCCGAATGGCATGCGCCTGTATGCAAATGTGCCATAGGGGCATGTAAATGTTGTCTTCTCCTGATCACCTGTGTGGATTGGGATTTGGAAAAATCTAGAGTATCCATCTAGGTAACAAAAATGTGTGTGCTTGGCAAGTCTCTCTAACATTTGGTCAATGAATGGAAAAGGGAAGTGATCTTTTCTAGTGGCCTTATTGAGTTTTCTATAGTATATGCACATCCTCCAACCTGTGACAGTCCTAGTTGGTATGAGTTCTTTTTTTCATTCTTTACTACTGTCATACCTCCCTTTTTCGGCACCATATGTACAGCACTAACCCAAAGACAATCTAAAATTGGATAAATTATTCCTGCATCAAGCAACTTCAAAATTTCCTTTTTAACCACTTCCTTCATATTTTCATTCAGTCTCCTCTGTGGTTCTATTATGGGTTTGCAGTTTTCTTCCAAAAGAATGCGATGCATGCGAAGATTAGGACTGATACCTGTCAAATCATCAATGGTGTATCCTATTACCTTGCGGTGTTTGTTGACTATATTCTGTACCCTTTCCACTTCCTCCTGTGAAAGGTTAGCTCCAATAGTGATAGGAAATCAGAAATTGTCATTGTATAAATAGATATACCTGAGTTGGGGTGGTAGAGGTTTCATTTCTACCCTAGGTGCATCGGATTCTGGTTCTGGAGTGCTAACAGACTTTGTGACAGGCTCAGCCTGTTGATCTACAGCATGGGCCTGTTTGTTGATTCCAGGCACAATTTCTTCTGCCAGGAATTTTGCCACTTGTTACAGAGCTGTCTCACCTCCATCTATGAGTCCATTGACTAGGCAACCTAGCAACTCATCCTCATGTGTTTCCATCAGTTGAGATGCCTTGACAAGTGCATCAACAGGGTCTGGTATAGCATCAACCATGCAGCACTTTCCTGTTCCAAACTCTGTTCTTTGCGCTTTCTAGACGTTGAACTCCACTGTACCTTCTCTTAGTCGTAGTGTCAATGTTCCGTTTGCACAATCAATCATAGCTCCTGCGGTAGCAAGGAAGGGACGTCCTAGAATGATGGGTGTCTTCTCGTCTCCAGTCATGTTCATTAACACAAAATCCACCGGTATGTAAAAGTTGTCGACCTTAACTGGTACATCTTTCAGCACTCCCACAGGATAGACTAGCTAGCGGTCTGCTAGCTGGATCGTTATCCTTGTGGGTTTGATGCCTCCAAGGTTCCAATTCTGAGTGATGGAGAGCAGCAACAGGCTGACATTGGCTCCTAGGTCGCATAAGGCTCCTTCGGTTTTCTTGTCCCCAATGTTTAGAGGGATTGTGAAACTTCCTTGGTCTGAGCATTTTCTGGACAGATGATGCTGAATGAGAGTGCTCCCCTAGGCTGTCATGGATACTGTCTCGATGTCGTCAATCGTTCTTTTCTTGGTCAAGATGTCCTTGAGGAACTTGGCATATGACGGCATCTGTGTAACCACATCACCAAAGGGAACGTTATCATAAAGCTTATTTAGCATTCCTTGAACTTACTGAACTGCTTCTCCAGCTTTGACTTGAGGTACACTTCTGGGTATGGGAGAGGAGGTTGATAGGTCAGACAGTCTGGGCTATTTCTCAGCCTTCTTAGTATTCACAGGCTCACCCACAGACTCAGCCTACGTCTGCACTGTTTGCCCTGGGTTGGATGCTGATGCTGTCTGATCCACAGCATCAAGCTGTCTTGGTGCTGTGCCCCTTAATTCCTTCCCACTGCGAAGCGTTACAGCCTTGTAATAGTCATTCTTTGGATTCTCTATTGGTTTCCCTGGGAGAGTCCCTTGCTAATTGGTGGACATAGAGGCTTGTTGAGCAATTTGATTTAGGATTCTGTTGTGGGATTTGATTTGACTAATTTCCTCGCTTATCTTGTTCTAGTTTTCCAAGATGGACTACAGCATACTCATCATGTCTGAAAAACGCCCGTGTCCCAATTTAATAATATGAGTTATAAATTAATTATAGATTGACCAAATTGCCCTTATCATTCCCGGGACACCCGTATCCCAAGTTATTCAATAAAGAATATACATCATGTGAAGTGACCAAAATGCCCTTCTACCCGGGATACAATATCAACGACATAATCAATGAACAATTGTACAACAATTTACACAACAACGAGTATGCTGCGGAAGACTAAACATAAGATAACATTTATGCAGTGAACTCTATGGATCCGACCCGAGGAGAGGAAAGCACCGCCACCTGCTGATATGCTCTTCTGATCATCGATCAGCTAACCTGTATAAAACTGTGAGGGGGTGAGACCAACCATTGTCTCACCGCAGACAAATAAACCAATAATATACAAAACAAATCAACTACAATTACACCGGTATCAAACAACAACAACCACAATACACAGAGCAGGACATCATCAGACTACAAATCATCACTTGTCATTACTTATCTTTTTATCTTTGATATTAAGGTTAAGTATTTTATTAGGGCCCTCTACTGTGTGCGTCGAGCTCGGTCCCGTCTGATCAGACAACCAGGCACGAAGCCCAACATATCCATAGAGAGAGAGAGAGAGACAGAGGGAAAGAGGGAGGTAGAAAGGGGGAGGTAGAAGGAGGGAGGTAGAACCGGCCATCACAGGCCCACATGCTAACCCGCATGCCATCCCGAGGGGTATTACTTCCCGCTCGAACCAACCGGTCAACAGCCCCACAGTAGAATTTATAATAGTATTTTATTCACAATTATCCTTTAAGAATTGTACCATACGTTATTTCAACATGGTTGTGTGGATTTAACATCTTA